>SDVV010001351.1:0-26007 GCA_016164225.1 Gammarus roeselii
GACACTTCCTGTCTTCTTTTTTTTGAATTGGAGAATCCGTTTTCCTCTAACGATGAGAAGGGCTATGGCCGTCTATGAGAGATTACGGGAGTTTTCTTGAGAGGGGATCTTTATTTTATTCACTGAAGAGCAGGGAAATTTAGGATTGAAGCGTCTGTTTCAAGCCCTCCGTGGTTTTTCTCATGAGGGCCTGTTACCCATACTTTTATTTTTGTTATGCACATAGCTATCAATTGTTGCATTTTAGTCTCAGCTTTCACTGCAATTTTGTTTTTTATTTATTTATTTTATACGTTTGTGGACCTTCTTTTGAACTTTTCTGCAGCAACTTATTTGACGCTTCGTCTCTCATGTGTTATTGATTAATCGAACGTTTTGCTTTCATTCGCGACAGGAGATGCCGCCGTCCTCTTTCAATTGATTAGGCTGATTGGCTCATGATCGCCTGCTCTTTCGAGGGGTATGCTCACCTTCATACTTTTTTCTGTGGTTAAAAAGTTTTCCAACGATTGATTAACGTCAAAGTTGAACAGTTGGAACATTTGAAACAGATTATTGCAACATAATTGTACAATCTACATATTATTTATTTATATAAATATTTCCGGGTACAAACTATTCAGATCTTCTTGGGTAACCTTATCCTTACGTAATAACCTATCAATTTTACCTATCCTAAAACACCTAGAACAAATTGTATCAGGATTCATTAAGCCTAGACTCCAACTGGAATCAAACACATGGACAGGTAAATACTCGACACTATTTGGCAAAGGAGTTCCATTAACATTGAAAAAATGAAACTCCAAAATTTACCGTCAGGTTGTCGAGATGGTAATTCATCTGCATCTAACAAGGTTTCAAACTTAGATACTATTGAGAGACGGTGAGAAAACAATAAAGCGATAGAAAAACATTGATGGGGTAGTTAAATAACAAGGGCAACTCTTCCATTCTCAACTTAGAGATTGAAAGGGAAACTTTTTGACCGGTAAACAGAAGTTACCGAGTTCCAAGTTTCAACACAATTGGAATAGATACTGGATTTGGTTTTGGATCTATTAAAACGAGGTATTACAAGGTTTCTTGTGCAATGATCGTGCACATCCGAAAGTTTCTTAATTGGATTGAAAAGTTCTTAATCATAGTTTCCATAAACGGTTGTGTATGCGTGTAGGGCAATTTGGAAGTAATATTGATCTTCCAACTACAGGATATACATGGCTTTAAAATGAAGATTGGTACGCAAATTTAATATAAGGTTATTTAAAGTTCTAATAGCTTTCTTTTGCAGTATAAATATTGCATCCGTGCAATTTTTCTCTGTTCCTTACCAGGCTTCGATTTCGTAAATTAAAAGTGGCTGGAACAATGTGAAATTATGGGTTTTCAGGATAGAATGGGGGAGGAATTTCTTTAATTGATAAAGAATGCCTATAGATCTTGACAATTTATGTGATTATGCTATCGATGGGATTTTTGAATGACATATTTTTATCAAAATACACCCCAAGCAATTCAGTGCTGTCTATCACCTGGATTTTCTCCTTATCAACTTTTATGAGTGGTAAATCTTATTTACGCTAATTAGATAATAAAATTTAACTCTAATTTTCGCTATTAATTGAAATGTTGTTTTGCAGTTAGACACTTGCTAACATGATTTAGTTCCTTGTTAATTGAGGCAGTTTATTCGTTTATGGTGTTTGAAAGGATGCAATTCGATAAGGTACGATCATCAGCAAACCATGTTTACCTGAAAAAAGACGATGAGTTAATTATATCGTTTATAAAATTAAGATTAGCAGCGGCCCTAAAATAAACCTTGAGGTACACCGTGATAAATATTGAGCATAGTGGATTGGAATCCGTTCAAGTTATAGAAGGCTTACAGTTGGACAAATATGAAGTAAAGCAATCACTAGCAATTCCTTGTTGTTTGTGAACTATATTTTCAAATATTTTGAAAAATTAAGGAAGGACTGAGAAGGGTCGACAATTTCCTGTAACAGTCATATCACCACTTTTGTACTGAGGATTTGTTGACAATTGACGCTCGGATGGGGGGTAATATATTTGTTAATTTAGTCATGATACTGATGAACATTTATTGATGTTTCTGGATTTATTTTTTTAAGACAAGACAATTGAGGTGATGTCTTGGGCAGTAACTAGTGGTAAATAGCAAGAACTAACAGAATTGTTATTCGATAGATATTTGAGATGGTCGTTTTCATTGGTCCTATTACTAACGGCAATATTATTTCAGACCGTCACAAAGTATTTATTGAATATATTTACTTTATCTTTATCTTCTTATTATTCGTTATTATGAATGATTTGTTTTTCTAAATGCTGACTACATTTGTTATTAGGTGGTCTAAGTTTATTATTGATCACTTTCCACGTTCGTTTGAGATTTTTTTTTATATCCAGAAAATTTAGTTTTGAAGCAAGTTCGTTTAGAAGATTGAGCCAAGTCTGTACAACGGTTTTTAATTTGGGAATAAGAAACTTTTCGCATTTTGCTTTGCAAGAACAAATAAAAAATAATGATTTCGAATTTCTAATTCTGATATAATAATTCGGTACGCCAGGGTCTTCAAGCATAATACTGTTTCGTGCTGTGACAACATCGGCTTGGGAGCTGGTAAAATCGATTTCATTTGTGTGGCAATAAGACGAGGGTGATTTAACACCCCGTATGCCAACCGACTACCTGAATTGATACATGTCGTATCTGCTGTTTGGAGTCTCTGCTTGTAATATTTGTTACGATTTTTTATGAGGAACAATATTCTTCCACCCTCACCGTCTTGTCTTTCGTTGTGAAATAGTAAGAATCACAGGTAGGTAAATTCACCTAGTGGATTTCTAGTGCTCAATGTCATGTATGGTTGTGTGAATTTTATTATGTCAATATTTTGGTTCATGACAAGGCTATCCAATTTGTTAATTTGTCACGGCCACTTCTAGCGCTGACTTAATGACACTTACGGTCAATAACGTTCAGTGTGTCTACTTAAGGCGATTCGTTGTTTCCATCGCCTGTATCTTCTATTACACGGATTCTTGGTTTTGAAGTACGACCTTTGTCTCCATCTCGAATGGGATTACCACCTTCGACGGTCCGATTTCTGTTTCTAGTTCTGGGTTCTTGAGTTTTGTTTGATCTGTCATGGGCTGCATCGTGACTTTGATGTTCTCTTGTAGTTGAACTTTGTCTTTTGCTGGCGGCTGCTCCTGCACCGTTTCATCGTCTGAGTTTACTTGCCTGTTGCCTGGGCTATGCTGGTGGTACAAGGGCTGTTCTGGCACCGGATCGGTCTGGTCCTGCAAATCCTTGGAATAGGTTCCGGATATGCGTGACTTGGTCAGGAATAACCTTTTTGACCTATTTATTTTAATGAGTTCAGTCCTGACGCTCTGCAAGAGGTTTTCGTGGGCAACATGTCCAAACATATTTATGCACGCTTCGTTGGTGATTATTTTATAATCATATCTCATTGATCTAAGAATGGGATTTGCTGAGTTTTGCAGAAAGTTGTTGGGCAATTGTATAGTTTTATCATCTTGCTCAAATTGTATCTACATGGATTCGGATGAAGCAGGATGCCAGACATGGATGTTCGTCAGTTAATGTGTCTAACTATAATTGGTTCAATAAAAGGTTTATTTTCAATTAGGATTATACATTCAATGTCGTCAATTTTCATGGAAAGTATTTTCAGTCGAGCTCTCTCTCTTTATGCTGGTTTGATTTGAAAGAAGTAACAATGTGATCACCGACCATAGAAATTTCTTAGCTATTCTCACAGAGTCTATTTTCAGGGAATACTAATAATCAACTTCACGTGCACGTCGGTTCGGTTGCGGCAAGGCAATGTCAACATGTGTGATGGTTTGACACTCCCTGGCTGCATCCTGTTTACAACAGTTGTGTACAAAGCCTTGATTTCTTTTATTTATTTGATTGAGTTTTCTAACGATTTGTTGTAATCATTGGTCTCTACGGTTAGAGCTGTAACATCTCGACAAATTAATAGTAGAGTTCTTGCGCTTGACAAGAAACCTCGACGCTGAGGAAGTCAAGAGTGTTGACTCGATTTAGAGTGGTTTCAGCAGTTTCTTTTACTGATACTATTCACTGTTTCTCATATTTTGAATTCATTGTAAAAAAACAATTTACACACTCCCACATTTTATTTGAGCAGAAGATAACCTAGTAACAGTGTAGACTACCTCAGTGTTGGATGATTCACTTAAGGCATGACTGGGATGTGACTCCAGTTGGTTCATCCCTTCCAACCTATTAACAGTGTAGACTACCTCAGTGTTGGATGGATCCCATGAGGCATGACTGGGATGTGACTCCAGTTGTCTCATCCCTCCCAACCTAGTAACAGTGTAGACTACCTCAGTGTTGGATGGACCACTTGAGGCATGACTGGGATGTGACTCCAGTTGTCTCATCCCTCCCAACCTAGTAACGGTGTAGACTACATCAGTGTTGGATGGATCACTTGAGGCATGACTGGGATGTGACTCCAGTTGTCTCATCCCTCCCAACCTAGTAACAGTGTAGACTACCTCAGTGTTGGATGGATCACTTGAGGCATGACTGGGATGTGACTCCAGTTGTCTCATCCCTCCAGCCTGCTGGTAGCGAGCTTTTTGGCTTCCCCATTAGGGTTGGATGTAGCTCTTTTGCCACCTCCTTCGTTCAGATTTTGGGCCAACGTTTTTAGCCCATCATAATCACGAGAACATCCCTGCCGAATTTTGGGTGAATGGATCATTTACTGTATCGCCAAAAAAAAAAGATTATTTCAGTGAGTGATGAAACGGAAGCCCTCAATCGTCTAGGCCATGCGGAGTTGTAGTAAGTTAAACACCATAAAGAAGTTGAGTCGTAGTTCATGGCGAGCGGACGCTATCAGTCGTCTAGTCCATATGTAGTAGTAAGTTGAACACCATAAAGAAGTTGAGTCGTAGTTCAAGGCGAACTGTGATGAAGTATTTTCTCATCAAAATACGTACTCATCTTTCATCTCAAAAATTATGGAACGAAATGGTTTAAACAGTTATTAAAACAAGATATTGATTTTTCCATAGATTAGGAATGATTTGTAGAACAATTAATAATGTCTTAGATTGCATTAATGTTTCATACAAATTAGAAGCTACGCGTATAGTAGTCTGTATTGTATTTGATTGATAAAACTTCAATAACCTTGTAATCTTATGACTCATAGCCTAATGTTTATCATATCAACAAGTTTTGAATAAATGAATATAAAAACATTTACAATTTTTCACAATTGTTGGTTTCTTGGACTCGATTGTTTTCACTAATTTTTACTCATAAGGCTTGAATTATCAAAATCAAGGCCCAGCCCTTTCGTTGTTTTCCTCAGTTGAATTTTGTGAGGTGAGCTCATTACTTGCCTTGAACTTAAGAGAGCGCATGGCTTCTTGTTACTTCACTCACATTATTCAACAATCATAGTACACAGCATAAGCAGGTTCATGATCCAGTTCGAAACCACTGTCTCCGTCACACCTATGATTGCTTACAGATATTTGTATTCAATAGCATAAAAATTATATGAAGCATCTCATTACAACCATTCAGAGTTACTATTCATAGGAGTATCAAACTTTTCAGAAGAATAAGTAACTGAAAATCATTAATATATATAATTTGATGATAACGCCAACTTCAGGATAGGGAATATCTGGACCAATAACGCGCATCAATGACCATTATCTTTCAGTCGGGTGTGAAAGCATCTCAATCCTAACTGTTAATCCATCTTGAAAAAGTGGAGAGACTAACCATGAAAATGCAAGTGCGTCATCATCGATTTATAGATAACCATGATAAAATACTACTGATGTGTTTAGGCTACCGAAAAAAAATTAACAGAATAGCTATATATCAAACAATTATTCTACATTTTTGAAGAGCATAATTACTTGAAATAAAGCTAAACATAAGGAGGAGGTAGTTAATTAGGAAAGGAATAATTCCTTGAAAAAAAACAGAGCGTTGTTACGTTGCTGTCATTATGTACTGATACTAATAAATATTTCAGGCAAGGAAGGTTAGCACACAAATAAACATATAAAATACTAACCAGATTCCAAGTGAAGACAAGGGGTGCATAATAATGCCAGACACTAATACTGCAGTGCACCAGTGGCTGTGAATAGCTGAAATGCAGCAAGAAGCATTTGCATCTATTTTGGAAAACGTCTTGCTAAATACGTTAGTTGAATAAAAGTATTCATACCTCAGTAAAAATTCTAATTTATACTATTTAAATTATACCGGCATTCCCTTGAGCTACAGCAGAGGTCACATCATCATCCAAATATCCAAATTAAAACACCTAGATTTCTTGAAGTATACTAGAGGTTGAGAAGAAGAAATAAAGTGTGGACATGAACACAACACAACCAAGGCACTAAGCCTTAGGGAACTCATTGCTACTGTGTTGAGGAAGGTGTAAGAAATTGTTTACTTAATTGTAATTCATTCACACACAACAATATCTCTTTGTCGCACTACCATAAAAAAAATTATTCGACCCCCTTCATGAGCTTAGTTTTGGTGCGAGAGAAGTCGTATCAGACCAACAATTGAATGTTTTTCCAAAAGCCATTTCTTACCTGCAGCATGGCAATTAATTCAAATCTCATCAAAACTTCATTTGATTCCCGTCAACATATGAATAATTTAGCACCGCTTCTTGGTTATATATAATTCTGAACCGCGTCATGGCTGTATTTATAAGCCTCTGCACGATTATACGACTGAACCTCATGAAAAAATACCTTTCCTGGAATCCCTTACTCTGTCTTAATTTGACTGGTAAATTAACATTCCAGGAAATTCTCGGACTAAGTGTTCATTTTTATGTTAGCTAGCTATTTAAAAGACAAAAAGCACCACACGAATTTTTCCTGAATTCACTTTGCGAGGAATCCTAGTCGGAAACGACAGTTAATGGTTTTCTACCGTCATTTCTTATTTTTAATCTACGATTCGGTTGAATTGTGTCATCAGGATATTCTACGATCGAGATAATGATGCTACCAGTATATTCTAGATATTGAAGAGACCGAACGCATCCAATATTAAATATTGTCTGCTATTTGATCTTGGATGGAGGTTTGATGTTCTCTGAGAAGATGATCTGTGACTGATGTTGAAATTATTTTGGAATTGATAAAAGTTTTAACATAGAAGAGAATTAAATACGGGAATGTTTCATTATCATGCATTATAACTAACGAACAAAGAGCGTCGATAAGCCTAGAAATTTCACGCATTCAAGATATCGAATATAATTGGACCAATCCTAGCTTGAACTGTCGCCTACAGCTTTTGTGGAACTCGGTGTAGCTTGATGTCATCTAAAAAAACACATAGAAAATTCGATTGTATTTGATCCTTTAGTGGCGGTCAACACTCAGATCTTTCAAAAACTTAAGTGCCATTTTTATTGTTTATTCCCTTCAAACGCGTCACTAAAATCGTTTGAGGGAATGAAACTCAGAATAATATACAGGTACGTTTCCCATGAATCAAGATGGTGCTTATGTCAAATTTTGTTGTTATTATATAATCGCTTATGCTGTATATCTTCGCTGGTCCACCCATAACGGATTTAATTAAGTCCTCCTCCTCGTTTGTCGCAGCCCTTCCCTAATTGGCTGAGAGCTCAGTCAAGTTACAGATTAAACCTGATGAATTTCAGCCAGACAGTCAAGTGTATCATGACTCAGCACATCACTTCAGAATGCACGTGCGAGGAAACTGTTTATTGTGTTCGTGGACAGAGTTAACGAGTTTAAATGACTCCCAAACAAAGAACTGATTCAATCTATGAACAATCGCCCTCCATTGTTCCACTGCTACATGTAGGTGGGGCGCCAAATGATCAAAGTTAAGACGCTGTTGTTGTGTCGTCCACTTCGACGAATAAGACTTATTTCATTGAATTAAGGCCGGTGGGGAACAAATTTAGTAAGAAAATATTTATATTCCAGTGAAATAATAGTTAATAAAAATCCTGAAGTAACAATACTAGGTATTCTATGTACTGAATGTCTCCTCCTCACAAACATTCAGTGCTTGTACGCTGGAGTTCCCAAATAAAACATTTCCCTATCGCAATAATCATTGAGAATCTATCTTGCTGCATTGAATGATACCTTCTAATTAATTAGTTAGTTGGAAACAGAGAATTTACGTTTGAGCTTTGGCAAGACTGAAAAATCTACTGAACTTCTTGTTAACTTGCTGTGTCAAAATGGTGTCAACCAATTCGCATTCAAATTTTTTTTGGTCGTCCCTCGTGAACTGCAAATAAAAACTCCGCTTGTAACAAAACTAATTAATGTATGCAAACAGCCCATTTGAATAAATGAGAGAAAATCTCGTCCTGGATTCAGAATCATCAAGTAATTTTCTACTGCTTTCCTTGTATTAAACTGTGAATCCCATTATTCATTTGGTCAGAATCGTAGACATCCTCAATGTGCTGGTGACAGACTTTTGTGTATGCAAAAGTCATAATTGTGTTTGATAACTGATACTTAAGATTCATGAAATTGTACGATATCACAAATATTATCAATGAGTATTGATCCCCTCACGTATACAATATGAAAAGGATTACTTACTGCGCACAATGGAACCGTGCTTCATTTACATTGTTTAATAAAGTAGGTGATGGCAGATCACTCTCAACTTTGTCTAAGGTAATTAACACATTGAGTTATGCACCTTATTTTTGGTAGCTTACAGCAATTTGAGGGTTCGACTAGTCAAATTGAAACTTATTAAACCACACGTGACTGAAACAGTCAAGAACGTTCGTAATAAGAACGGTTCGAAAAGGGTGGAAATGAAGTGATGGCTAGAAAATTTCTTGTCCGATGCTAAGTATTAGCAGATATGATCTTCTTATTACATGGCAAAGTATATGATTCATTCAACGGATAAAAAAAACTAATACTGGAACGAAGGCTATTGTTGAGGATATGATGGACATTTCGATAAATGATCACTGGATGGCTTCATATACGATGGAAAAAATATTGCAGAGAATTTTACCGGAATTAATGAGGCTCTCGTTATTGAAGAGCCTCCTCGCGTATTCTTGATACATTAGCAAAGATTGACAGACATAAAGACTGCCCTTGTTTTATATAAAAGGACAGAAAGCTTGGAATTAGATCACTTTTTCATTTGATGTAACATCGAAAGAAATTTTGAATGTGTGTTTATAACACAAAATATAGTAGGACGGTGAAGAGCGCCTAGATCAAAGCTTGAGAGTCTAAATTGTTAGGAATTCGTTTGAAAGCAACCTCAAAAGTTTCCGAACCATGAGATGTTTCATGTATTTCAGCTGATGTTTCGATCATATCAAGCAGCGATTCTTCCAAATATTCATCGGCTCGTCGAGTTTTGAATTGAGATATTTGCCCCTGACCACGTCCATTTATGGACTGGTCCCACCTACGTATTTAAACACATCATAATTCGTCTACCTTCCTCTCTATCGCATCTACCAGAATGCAAATCGAAAAACATACACGACAACATTAAAAGTTCTGTCTTTATGCTTCGTTTAGAGGTTGTAATCAACATGGTCAGAACATTCCTTTAAATATTCAAGCGTGCTGATCTTTAAATTATGATGAATTCAGCTTATTAAGAGTAATGCGATCTAGTATTCATCGGTCATTTCATTATCCCTCATTCCTCTGATATTTGGCGATTTCTTCCTAATTAGATTTTGATTCTCCAAACATTCCTAATTAGATTTTGATACTCCTTACACTTGAGTTAGCTGAATATTTCGTACTTTTTATGAGTGCCATATATCTAGTCGTGACCTTAAAAATAACAGAAGTTTCTGATCGTTGTCCAAAATTCGTAAAATTTCCTAAGTGTCCAACGTCGTATACTTGAATTTTCTATAATTCAGATGCCTGACACACAAAATGTTGTTCATTTCCGATCTTCTTTGTTTTCTTATTTGTTTCCACATTCGTTGTAACCTACATTTACATGTGAATCATACCGTGCTCTGTGAAAGCTTTTTCAATTTATGAACTCACACCACCAGTCAAATTGAAGTATTTCCATGAAAAGACTGTAAGTCATTTCTGACGAATGCTACAATGAGTTGTACTGCAACTAAGCATACACTTTGCAATCGATTTGAGGCGGGCATCGTAGGCTCCGAGATGTTCAACAATATAGGAATGCAGGATTAGGTAGTCTTAAACCGCTATAAGAAGCATAACGTGAGAACTCTTGATGCAGGCGTGTATGTTGTCGGCTCTGGATTCTCGTAGATGCGGATGAAGAATATAATACAAAATTATGATAATTAATGCCGTGATGTGGAAGATATTTGAAAAAAAAATCTTCATTCCGAAAAAAACACTGTTAAGAATTCCTTCTAAAAATGTGTGTTATGTCCTCCCGCCACATCAATGCGGCAAGATGGCGTGTGTCGGGAAGACCTTTTAAAATAAGGATTGACAATAAAACCTACCCTAATGGTGATGTCCTTCTGTTCCATCGTTCAGGAGGGAATGGAAGAGACGAAGCAGCCTAAAGCCCACCGTTTCATGGCCATAATGGAATGCGATGGCAACATAAACAACAACAGTAATCCAATTTGTCCAAGAACAATCCCAAGAAGATTCCTTAACTTGGAGCTACTGTAAGTTGTGGAGGTCATTGAAGCGACGACTGCAAATGGAACATTGATGACGTTTGCTTTGGTCGCCGTCCCGCCCTAAAGTAGGCGCAAGGTAGCTAAGTTGTGGAGGTCATTGAAGCGACGACTGCAAATGGAACATTGATGACGTTTGCTTTGGTCGCCGTCCCGCCCTAAGGGAGGCGCATCGACTTGTAGCACCCTTAGAGCTTGTATCAACAAGCTGTCTGTGATGCAGGACCAACAACAATTTCTGAAGAACTTATCCATTGTTAGTTATTTTCCTGAGTTATGTTCAAATGTTGATTGCAGCACTAGGTGATGCGTCAGAGAACTAAATTGCAGACTCCTTTTACGTGTCTGTGGATAGGTGACCCATTTTGTATCTTATTATTTATAATTTTGAATTTTTAATTTGTTGTGAGAATTATCTCCGTTCTTATCCTAAGAATTGTCGAGGCAACACCAAAATGGCTCAAGAAGCATTGGTATAAGGCCTGAAAACTCTGAACGGTACAGCCAAGATTAAAACAAAAAAATCGGCCAAATTTACCATAAAATAAGGTCTAGCCGTGAGCTCATGAGAATTGGCAGCCCTGATTCTTCAAGCATTGAACATTCTTCTTAAATGTTTGTAAGGCACGATGTCACACAGTGCCATGACTCCCCAAATTTCAATTTACCGCCTAACATCCAAGTTAATTTATTCATGTGATCTCAAGAGATCCTGTAAATGCGATGAGAACAGATAATGAAACCCTCTGGTGGAGGCTCGCTCTCAAATTTTATATAAATCTTCCTTGAATATACCGAAGATTCATCCAAACCGTCGAAAAAGAATACCGGATGCTAAGATGTTGTTGAAACTATAATAATAGTATTTTTTATGTTGGTTTGTAACTTTATTATTCTACCGGTACTCGATTGCCTATGTACACGTTTGGATATTTGAGAGTACAATATGAACAATTAGCAGGTAAGGAGCCGGTACAAGAGCTTGCAGGTCTTGATCGAGGAATTGCTCAAACTTTCTCTGGATCCGGGAAAAATGGGAATTCCAAAAATTAAGGGAGTTCAATTTCATATTAGTTAGACTAATCTATTTGCAAACGGGTTCTTCATGGTTATGTTACCGCTTGAGACAATAGGTGCGACAATTAATGGAAGTTCAATCAATTGTCAGGATGAATAATAAAAACTGTCCCTATCATAAACTGATTTCCAATTTTATTGTAGTAGCATTATCCACAAGAACTTTAGGATTGATAAAACATCTCCGAATGGCGATATCCTACTATTCCATCGCTTAGGATGGACGATGAAACATAATCGCCATAACGTGTGCGTATCATGTCAACTCAATTCAAGGCTAATTTTGTACATTTAAAAATATTTTTAGCCCAGGATCTAAAACTTTTGATCGATGGAAATAGATCCCATAACCCGCAAAACTTGTTAGTGCCATAAAAATCATTATATCGCAATAATCACGGTCATGGAACGTTCCTTGAATACACTTTGCGACTGTAGGGGTGTTCATTGAATAAATATTTTACCTACCATTACTATTGTATGCAATCTTTTCTTCTGTTTTCATGTCGTCAATTATGTTTTCGTTTAAAATATGTGAGTCCATTGTACGAGTTTTTTGCCGGTAGCACAAATAAATATGTCACGATGAAGTGTTATAAAATCACTGACAAACATTATTTTCTTCCACACAACTAATCACTTACCATTTCGAGGCGTAAAAGGGGTGGTCAGTTTGAAAGAAGGAAATATCAAAATTATCACAGTCCCTAATTACTCTTTGCAATGAAACTGTAAATAATACATTTGAGTTTATTTGGGGGGATATCGACAAGAAAAGGTCTCGCTAAGTTTTGTATCCTACCAGTTGACTCCATTATGATATGTTTGAGGTTTGGCGAAACATCGTTAAATCTTCAGCTGTCTGGATTATTGGAACTAAATGCACTTTAAAGTGCTGTTGAGATGAAGTCTTAGGCGGTGATAAATGAAGATTTATTTTTCAAATTGGACATTGGTCAATTTGGGAGATCTTTAACAATTACTTCTTTCTTAATCACGTTACAACCAGTCATTAACCACCTTTTAGTCTTTCCATAGATATTTTTCTTTTACATCATTATTAGTATTAGTAAGTATATTCAAAGTTATAAACAGATTCTATAATTTCGAGAAGTTAGAATTCAGTAAACAGTAAAAATTACCACAAAGAGATTGTCTGTACTTGTGCTTCGTTTCGGCCACGTCTCGGCGGCGCATTGTGAGGTAAACAAGCACTGACGGAGGCGAGCCTTGGGGCAATGGTAGCGGGGCAACAACAGATATTTCAGGGTCGTGTTCGGCTGCGGACTAGAGTAACTGTAATTAACGAGAGTGAAAATTGATACAGTACTATTGATAAGTAGTAGTACAGTACTATTGATAAGTAGTAGTACAGTACTATTGATAAGTAGTAGCACAGTACTATTGATAAGTAGTAGTACAGTACTAATGACAAGTAGTAGTACAGTAGTATTGATAAGTAGTAGTACAGTACTATTAATAAGTAGTAGTTCAGTACTATTGATAAGTAGTAGTACAGTACTATTGATAATTCGAAGTACAGTACTATTGATAAGTAGTAGTACAGTACTATTGATAAGTAGTAGTACAGAACTATTGATAACTAGAAGTACAGTACTATTCATAAGAAGAAGTATAGTACTATTGATAAGTAGTAGTACAGTACTATTGATAAGTAGTAGTACAGTACTATTGATAAGTAGTAGTACAGAACTATTGATAAGTAGTAGTACAGTACTATTGATAAGTAGTAGTACAGTACTATTGATAAGTAGAAGTGCAGTACTATTGATAAGTAGTAGTACAGTACTATTGATAAGTAGTAGTACAGTACTATTGATTAGTAGTAGGGCTGCTATTCGTTGGTGATTGCCGATTTGGCAATGCCATCTTGAAACTCACCGACCGCGATGTACGCAAATACTGTTAACCAATAATATCAATCAAAATTCTTCCATGTTGTTCCTACTATCATTTGAGTATTACACCACTTCCCTGTGAGCGTTGAGTAAACAATTGTACTTATCATAACGAAGTTTAATGAACGCCTCAAAATAAAAAATCAGGCAGCGTCTCATGAATATGAATGTTTTTCCTGCCATTCCTTGTGAACATCTACATCAAGCACCCGTATCATGCACGCCAAGTCATGACCTGTCAATGAGGCCCTCAACTTTGGTCTACCCCTCACCCCTTCTCCCAGCCCGCCCTCATCTTCAGTCAGCGCCCGTAAGGCCAATTGCACTCGGTCCCAGACAGCGTTTATCGTCCCTCTTCAAGGTCTAACCATTCAAGTGTGTAGTCGGCCAATTAACGTACATGCCTGTTGAGGCGGGAGTGACATTGAAGGGCCAATGCAGTGAAGCCACTTTACAGCTGATTACTTGTCCCAAAGACGACTAAATTTGGACTGGATGGGATCCAATGCATTTGTTCCCTACTGCACTTCACAAAGAGGGGTTATTAGCAAAGGGAAGGGTAGCGAAACAATTGTTTACTACAGAGCGCCACTAATGAGTTCAGTTTGGTCGTGTTTGGCGCGGTACAAAAATAATTTATGACATTGTTCGGTCAATAGATTTAAATAATGGGCATTCAGCAGGTTTGCACGAATTTTCTTTAATTCGATGAGAGTTTTAATCATCATAAGAACAATTTAGTATTCTAACTCTTTCAATATTTTGCAACATCATCAAAAATATTGGGACATATTTTTATGTGATTTATTAGTTGAAAAACTGATATAAAGCGATATTAACAATATTATTTTATGAGACTAGTTGATTTGAAGATGTTCAGATTAAATTGAGTGGAAGGCATAATGTAAGATTTCACATTGATTGTCTGTTTCCGAGACAGTTTTGCACAATGTTGCATTACATTGCTCCTTAATTACAATAAATAAAAACTTCATCACTAATAGTGTAATCTTTACTTAGTCGCGCATGCCATCTATTTGTGAAAGGTTAACCGAAAAATATCCTTGCAAGAGCTTTGTACTTGTTAGGACAGGACTTCTGTACTAATATGTTCTGAACATGAAGGATTACGCCCTATTTAGGTGTTGTTTAAGCATTGCCACAATCATAATTCCATTTAATAACCATGTGCATTGTTTTGCGTCGCACCTGAAAGTGAGAGTGGGAACACTGGCGACCAATAGTGAGCGTGGGAGCATTGGCGACCAATAGTAAGCGTGGGAGCATTGGCGACCAATAGTAAGCTGGGGAGCACTGACGACCAATAGTAAGCGTAGGAGCATTTACGACCAATAGTAAGCGTGGGGGCATTAGCTACCAATAGTAAGCGTGGGAGCAATGCCGACCAGTAGTAAGCGTGGGAGCATTGACGACCAATACTAAGCGTGGGAGCACCGGCGACCAATAGTGACCGTATGAGAACTGGCGCCCAATAGTAAGCGTGGAAGCATTGGCAACCAATAGTAAGCGTGGGAGCATTGGCGACCAATACTAAGCGTGGGAGCACCGTTGACCAATAGTAAACGTATGAGAACTGGCGACCAATAGTAAGCATGGGAGCATTGGCAACCAATAGTAAGCGTGGGAGCATTGGCGACCAATAGTAAGCGTGGGAGCACTGGCGACCAATAGTAAGCGTGAGGGCATTGGCGACCAATAGTAAGCATGGGAGCATTGACGGCCAATAGTAAGCGTGGGAGCAATGGCGACCAATAGTAAGCGTGGGAGCACTGACGACCAATAGTAAGCGTGGGAGCACTGGCGACCAATTCGTTCATCAGTTTACACGAAGATGTTTCTTGCGTTGTATATGCATTATACAATTAGTTCCCATGACCCCCCGCCCCTCATACATACCTTAAAATGTAACGAAGCTAATCAAGTTGTTTCCATTGCTTTTATAATGCCTTACCATTACAACTGTAAATGAAATTATCCAATGATTCATTAATTTGGGTATTCATTTTGTGAAGTATAGTCAATCCTGTAATTCTGGTTAAACAAAAAACGCGGCAGTGTTCATTTCCCAAGCCTTCTTCCCTCATTAGCACTCGATTGTTTACGCTAACCGAGCCCTCGTTCCAGCGGCGTAGAAACGATGTCGTTACGGGACAATCGACCGTAAAGGCGTCGCTTTTGTTCGGGTCACAATACCTCGCGTTAAGGTCTAGCAGGAGACTCATAATCCGTCGTTAATGATCCATAGCCTGGCTCTATAATGGCCGATACAAGTGATGTATCATAATGAAGCTTTCATAAAAGCCAATAGTAAATTTTTGATGTGTAATACTCACAGAGATTATTGGCGGTTGTTAACCTTGAAATCAGTATTACATCAGGATGGATAATTCAAATCTTGAGTTATTTTCGTGCATAAGTACATTACTCGACTTTTACTTTGTTCGTCCACAATTATGTGTTCAGCAATTGTTTTCGTGTTGGAAAATATAGAACCGAAATTAACAAAACCATACTGCTTCAATTACATATAGAGACACTTGGCCGAATCTCCAAGAAAATCATTGGACGACGGTTAGGCGCATCGCCCACTCTCTCATACGTTCACAGTCAAATAAACTTAGCCCTCCTGGTAAGTGTGTGAGCCCATGAGGGACCAATTCCCACTAGGTACTTGACCTTGCATCTGAATCTGTATCACTTCCCGTGCCAGCGTTTTGAGACAATCGCATACTTCTTTGGAACCTGCTACACAGTGCGAACACCGAACAGAGGTCGCTGATATCGTATACGGCTTGCTCCTTCTCACTTGACATCTTGCCCTGATTATTTTGTTCCGTGAAGATAAACTCTTATTATAGGTCTGAGTTCCAAACTCGTATGCTATGTTTAAAGTCAAATTTTTCCACATAAGTGCGTTTAAACATTAAGAACAGAAGCAGTACTAAAGCCTGCATTGGCCGATATCAGGGATATGCAATGAAATAAATCAAAATAAATCAAATCCTTTTCTGGAGATTCCTTGTGATATTTTGTTGTGCCACAAGAAAACCCTGTATTTAAATACACATTTATTCAAGATTACAATTTGATTGAATCAGGTATTTATGTTTCACGTTGAGTTTGCTTGATCGATGGAACAAATTAGTACACATCAGTTCCCACAACAGCTGAGAGCATCGTGGAGACAAGAATCCTGGTATCTGTGTTATCTCACTCTGTTGCATTTGGACCGAATATAACTACGCTTAGCTATCTTGAGCAATATTTCACGTTTTGCGGCGTTACATCAATAAATTAAATCAAGTATCGAATACAAATTGAATTCGACGAGCATATTCAGACATTTAACAACATGGATAAGAATTTTGTTTTGACGTACCTTCCGCTACCCATAAGGGCCCTTCTTGTTAGCGATCCGTGTATAAAGCATAATATGACTTGGTATGATTCCGACTCTAAGCAAAACGATGTTAACTCATAATGAATAAATAAAAACAGCACCTGCAGGACCGCACCAATGACAACATACGATGATTCGTGCTACCCAGCTAAAACTTACAAATACAGATACAGACATTAGGCCGCGTCCCCCAGAAAGGGGGGTGGCCGACGGCACGGCGCACCTCACACACTCATACGCTCACATTCACACAACTTAGCCCTTTAGTGCTAAAGGGTCCGGCCGGTAGCCCCTCAACTACACTCTGGGTCACGAGTGCAGTCCGAGGATCCGTCGTCAGCAGCAGGGCCCGAGAGTTTGCACTGGTTTACCCCAAGCGCGTCATAACAGCCGGGCCCCCCCACCCACGACCATCCCAACAGCGGGATGCCAAGGGCGGGAAAGCACATCAGAGCAGCGTCAAAATCAACCATTCACAACCATTCACCACTCACGCCTGTTCATTGCACGCTCTTTCGCCACCTCCACATTCATGTGTCTCCTTCCCAACGCCTGCTTCAGACCATCCATCCACCCAAACTTTGGTCTACCTCTAGGCCTGCGACCACTCGCCTCCGCATTCATCACCTTTTCACCAATTTCCCTTCATCCATCCTCTCCATGTTCCCGAGTCATCTCAGTACTCGCGAATCCACTCTGTTCTCCAACTTCTTTACCATCCCTGTTCTGATTCAAACCACGTCGTTGGTGATCCGGTCTCTCAGCGTTCCTCTAGCCATGCTCCTCAAACACTTCATCTCGAAAGCATTCAACTTTCTTCTCGCCTCTGCTCTCACCCCCCAAGCCTCAGCTCCGTAGAGTACAGTTGGGACAACAACACCCTCATACAGCCCTCTCTTTGCTTCAACCCCTAACGTCCTACAGCTCATTACACTCTTTAGTGCACTCAACACTTTACATCCCTCCTTCACTCGTGCCTCAACTTCAGTTTCCACTAGTTCAGTTTTCTCCACATGGGAGCTCAGGTACTGAAACCTCTGAACTTCCTCCAAGAGCTCTCCATTTAGGGTGACACTAATTTTGCTCGCATCGACAGTCCTCGAGCATCTCATTACTTTATTCTCACCCACGTTCACTCGAAGCTACCTCCTCTAACTCACTCTACCAAACTCAGACACTAGCCAACATAGCTTCTCCTCCGAATTCGAAACCAGGGCCGTATCATCAGCAAATAGCAACTGGCTCAACTGCCAACTCCGCCCATTCGCCTCCAACAGTTCCAAGCCACGACCCAGCACACTCGCGTTCACCTCCCTGAGCACTCCATCCATATAGAGGTTGAACAGCCAGGGAGACATCACGCAGCCTTGTCTCAGTCCCACTTTCACTGTGAACCAATCACTCTCCTCGCTCCCCACTCTGACGCATGCTCGGCTGTCAGCATAGAAACTCTGCACTGCTTTCAACAGATGTCCGCCCACCCCATACAAACACCCTCCACAGCGCTTCCCTGTCAATTCTGTCATATGCCTTCTCCAGATCCATGAAGGCCCAGAACACATCCTTTCCTTTGGCAGGGTATTTTTATCTCCTTGCCCTTATATAGCGGAACAATGCAGGCACTGAGCCACTCACTCGGTACTACGCCTGCCGCAAAACAAGAGTTCAGTAACCTCACCAACCATTCGACAATCGTTACTCCACCCTTCTTCAGGCACTCCGTCGCAACTCCATCCAAACCAGGGGCTTTCCCTGCTTTCATCACGTCCACCGCCTCCTGCACCTATTTCCTGGTAATATCCGCAACAACTCTTTCTCCCAAAACTGGCATCCGAGCACCACCACCCGCAGCAACACTGTCAGCCTCTCTGTCATCCTCGACATTCAACAACTCATCAAAAAACTCGGCCCACCTTTTACGTACATTACCACTTTCCAACAACAATTGTCCGTTTTCAACTTTCACCACTTCCTCCTTTCCGGTCTCTCCCTTTCTCACCCTCTTCACCTCTTTCCAGAACATCTTTTTGTTCTCCTCAAAATTCTGGCACAACCGTCCGCCCCACCTGGCATCAGCGTCCCTTTTGGCTCTCCTCACCATTCGCTTCACCTCGTTTCTCCTCTCTTTGTACCTTTCACAAGCCACCTCCAACTTCACCTGCAACCACTCCTCAAACGCACATCTTTTCGTGCCACCGCCAGTTTGACCTCCTCGTTCCACCACTCGCACCCTTTCCTCCAGCACCCGCCACATGGCGCGCAACACACACCTTCTTCGCACATCTCAGCAACGCATCCCTTAACGTCACCCATTCTTCCACCACATCTCTCAGATCCTGTCCTCTCACGTTGTCATATTCTTCCTTCAACGCCTGCTGGAGTTCCTCGGCTCTACTTTTCACATTCAGTCCACTCACTTTCACTACCTCTCTTCCTCTTCTCACTCGTTTGTTGCCCTTCCATTTCTGCTATAATCTTAATCTACCTCCCACCAGCAGATGGTCAGACACTCCTCCACCCTCCCCTCTCAACACCCGCACAGCCAACAGCCTCCCCACCACTCTCCTCGATATCAGCACAAAATCCATCAGTTCTCTCTGCACCATTGCATCATGGGCCATCCTTACCCATGTGTACATTTAAATATCTCGCTTCTTGAACAAACTGTTCCCGACCACCAACTCCTGCTCCATACACAGACCTATCAGGTTTTCTCCAATGTCATTTCTACCGGGAACGCCATACCTTCCAATCACATTCGTCACCATTTTATCTCCAACTCTCGCATTAAGGTCACCCAGTACAACTACATTGAAATGACCTCCAAAACTCTCAATACACTCACTCAGGTCAGACCAGAATGGCTCCCTCTCCTCTTCACTCCTCTCGCTGCCAGGTCCGTAAGCACTCACAAATGTCCATCTTTCTACGTCTAACTTAATTTTCACCCACATCAATCTTGGGGACACCTCCTTTCATTCGGTAGCGCTACTAGCCAACCGATCACTCAATATCAAGACCACACCTTCTCGTGCCCTACCTTCCTCCACATCAGACTTTCTTCCACTTACAACACCAAACTCACATTCGCCCTTACCTTTCAACTTCGTCTCACTCAGCGCCAACACATCAAACTTCCTCCTCACAAACATCTCACTAATCTCCCTCCTCTTTACATCACTCGAACTACAGCCACGCACATTCAGCGACCCTAACAATAGGGTTCGTAGAGGCATGTGCCTCTCCTCCCCCCGCTCGTCTTGCCGTCTTCAAGGAAAGGTTTTACAGAGAACGGGATTTCTAGCCCCTTTGCTCCTCCCAACTAGTCACGTTTTACGACACGCAGAAGTTACGGTAGCATGATTCTACTCCCGGCTACGAGGCGCCCCTTTAGTCGCCTTCTACGACACGAGGTGGATACGGTAGCAAGATTTTAATGCCCCGGCTACAAGGCGTTAAACTTACAAGTCATATTTAATAGGACGAACAAAATATTCTGATGGAAATGCTAGTCTACACACACAGGGATTGTTCTAATCTAATGCCAGCACATAGTGCAGAGAATATGCCGCGATTGGTTGATGAATAAATCAACCGACCGAGAGATTTCAATGCCATGGAAATACAGATGAACACGCAGTATCAACGAACAGAGCTATTCGTACTATTGTTGAGCTGTGTCATATATATTGTAGTTGCTGAATTCAAACACTACTGCGTCAGAAAATAGTGTAATGTGTAAGTATAAGACAAATCTAAAGGTTCTGTTGTTTGAGCTACAGTGCAAAGGGAATTATGCTCATTTTGCTTAATACACCTTGGTATGCTGCCAGTTGAGAAGATTAGAAAATCCGCCACTCCCTAATGAAAATTGGGGTCTCGAGCCCGATATGACGTGATATGGTTAGTTTGGTTTCCTGAAAGACTGACCATCTATATTTTCATAAATTACAATACAAATGAGTTCCAAAACAGGTTGACTCCACGGATACACTGTGTCACCACAGTTGATGCCTGTCAAAAGACACCCAACTAGGTTACACAGTGACGAAGATCAAAGATGTAGGTGGTTCTGGTTTGGAGCCTCTCATGTTATGAAGTTCCGGTTTACCCTGCCAACCAAGTTTTACTGTTCATACTGCGTTGGTAGAATTTCTGATGTCATCTGGTAGAAAACTCTTTTCACCAGTTTGTGTTTTTCTGAACTCTGTGTCGGTGTCACTTCCGTTCCGCGTTTAATGCTTGTGAGCTGCTCTACGAATTGAAAAAACAAATCATTCAGTCAGATTGTTCTGAAATTCGTCAATACGAACAGCTTCATTAAGTTATAATCGTTCGTTCATGTTTAACCAGCTGAGTTTGTTTAACATCGCATGATCACGTCTCGTAAATTTTGTGTCTTATATTTTCCCCACATTGGTGGGCAGATGTGTGAATCTGAATAAAGTAGAGCATTGATTACGAGAAGCGTCACATTAAAATATTTTTTTGGGGTTCGATTGAGGACTCAAAACTCCCAGTCTTTAGACACTGTTGTTGCGAGAGTTTTAAACCCAAACATTGAATATAAAAACTGTCGTGTGACCTAGATTCATTTACTTTTGATCGTAAGGTAATGTACTTGGAATTATCTCCCATGACTTTGAGCCCATTTTAATTATTCCAGTTACGTATGTGAATCAAAGCTGTTTCTGTATCTTCTTCAGCTCCTGTTATTTTTTAGCCGGTTGAATGAACAGCAATTGTCATGTTACGTTGTCAACAAGACTACCTCAGCTAATGCCATTTGCCAACTAGCGGGAAGAACTGGTCCTAGAATCGATCCCTCTGGGACACCAAATCGTACAGACCTCGGAGAAGAGGCAATCTCTCTTTTCATTAGAACTGTTTGGGACCGGTCATTGAGGTAGCTTTTAAAATAAGAGTTAAGTTTCATCCTAATCGTATCCTTTTGCAGACTGCCAAATGTTTCAGAGAGGTCTAATGGGGGGAGCAACGCTAGACAGCTTTGGTCAATTGCTTGTACACGAGTTCGAAGATTTGGAATAGTACATCTTTAGTAGGTTTTCTACGCATATGTGCATACTGACTGTCGGTAATAAGATTTTCATACCCTCAGTAGTCCAAGAGTTGACGAAAAATACAATTTCCCAATTCGTTAAAAGTTACAGGTTGGGAACGTATTAGTCTATGATTTGAGGAATTTATAGATCGCTCTAGTGAGGGTATATTTACAATTCTGAGAGAAGGTGCTTGCTGCTATTCATCTGTTGATGAGTTGCCGGAGGTGTGGCAGCACTATTTCTAACCGGTCTTTCAGGTACTGCAGCGTTGGGCCATTGTACCCGAAGGTGTTTATGATCTTGAGCGAATAAATGGCATAGATAATTTCTGCTTCACTTGCTGGCTTGGGTGACCATGTTTCCTGCGTAGACGGTAGATTGGTAGTGGATGGTGGTGTGTGTCGAGCTGTTTATTTTTTTTCCAGGTCTAGTTTCTGGCTAAAAGTAATTTATTTTTGTTTAGCGATCAGCCGAATAAATCATTGAAGGTTTCAGCTGATCCTTTAGTTTTCGTTGATGTTCGAATTTTCGGTGACTCGTGGATCACGATGTTCATGAGGATGTTCCAGGTCTGCCTATTTTTTTGCTTGTTTGCGTTCTCTACCCCAGCAAAGGTGTGTATCTCGCTTTGATTAAGCCAACAACTTTGCTGCAATACAATTTTTTTTAGCCAAAGTCTTGCATTATTGATGAGCTGAATCCATAATATCTGTGGAAAATTTATTATTGGCAGGTCAGCCATGAGTACTTTTTACATATCTTTTGGGTTGATCATTTCTTGTTGCGTTCAGGAGAGTTGTCTTACTGACTTTAGGCCATGGTAATTTCTTTGTACTGTGTCATTAGCTTTAAAAAAATAATTATGAAATATTGCGGATTGAATATTAGCATCGTCCTGATTACGCATAATGATAAACACTGAAACTCCGATCCATAGCTTTAGTTTTCGTGAATTTTTCTAAAAACATTCGTAATTCTGAAAATCAAGACGGTTGGATAGCGTTTCTCCCAGTACACTGTGATCACGTAGCTGATTTCTTCCTGACCTACCATCGATGGACGGAAACTTGCACTTCAAACAAATGATCGATTGCTTGTGATTATCAGATCTAGAAGTGAACAACTGTCTTTTTCATATCTCCGGATGATGCCTCAACGAGTTGTTATATGTTGGGCTTCAATTGATCGCCATTGAAATTTCCAAGCATGTAAATACTTTTATTTTGTAAATTAGCTGTTGTTGTTATTTTAGATTCCAGGTGTCTGATCAATCGGTTACATGCTTTGGGTGGTCTCTTAACAGCTTCGAAATAAAAGATATAGTATTCATGGCTTGGATTTATCCATCTACAAACATGTTCAATAAATTGGGTGATCAAGTTTTGACTAAACGTTGAATCTTGATCCGGCGTGTCAAAATATTTATTATCTTATCAATCCAGGTTCAGTTTTCATCTTCACGTAGTCGATGTTTCGCCCTTGCCAAACTTTTTCACTTGATCCCAAACTTCCAGCGTTGTTGTACATATTCTTTTGAACAATAATATTTTCCCCGGCTGCCACGACGCCCCAACGCTGGAGGCTCCTATAGGAGCGCTGAGTATTATTATTCGCTTACCTGTTATTCTGTTTTGCAGCATTATTTAAAGAATGTTGTTTTTGTGAAGCCTAGACACTAACACGCACAAGCATTATTCACCAATCGGCATACTGCTTGAAGCCATTGGGATAGGATGACAAAGGTTACCTCAGGCTTAGTTCAGGTTTTATTTTGACATACAATTATTTTATATACGTTTTGATCTGCGGTCAGTATTTGACTTGTTTCATAGTCAATTGGCAATACATATTTTAAAAACGTTCTCGGATTTTAAATGTGATGAAGAATGAAAATGAAATAGTGTTTTGCTCTACATAAACAGCTAATATCGTCACTACTTGTGGATTTAGGAAAGTAGTAGCCAATTCCTTACTGTGGTCAATGTAAATTATTATTTCCGAATGTGATAAAATATTTATAGCATTCTGACAGATTTGAATGTCTCATTTTGAATCTTATTGCAATAAACATTCACTAATTATTTAAAAAAGAAACATAAACAGTTTATCTGGGCGTTCTCAATTTTAACCGATATGTTTGCATTGTCGCTTGAACTTTTTTCCCTGCAAGTAGTTAGTTCGACAGATTCTATACAAAATTATATCGAGTCTCCTAATTTCCAGGTATTCAAATTCGAAATATTTTGAATCTAGAGTGGATACTTGTTCTGATCTCACTTTTCCCTCGACGACTGCGTTCTCCTTCCAATCCTATCGTTATTGTCTGAGTTCAGATGAAAACCATATAATTTTGTTGCAATTCCTGGGACTCTTTCTAGGGCCATTGCCAGGCAATAGATGGAAATAAAAACACACCGCGCCCGTGTTTATCTCCCTTGAGTCAATAAGCTTTCTTCACATCGAACACAAACACGAGAAAAGAGGACGCCGAAACCTCACAATAAAATCTAATATGGAGGTCAGAGTAATTTCATTATTGCTTTCTCAGATAAAACTATGCTCATCAGCAGGACCCTGGATGTGTTGTTCCGCTGATGACAAATATATTATGACTGTTACACAGTGAAATCTCTGAGCCACGGAAATGCTGCTTGCTCCTGGAATAAAAGAGTGAGTCGGGACGGATGCCAGGAATTGAATAAAAGAGTGAGGTAGGAAGGATGCCACGAATGGAATAAAAGAGTGAGTCTGGACGGGTGCCTGGAATGGAATAAAAGAGTGAGTCTGGACGGATGCCAGAAATTGAATAAAAGAGTGAGTCAGGACGGAGGGCAGGAATGGAATATAAGAGTGACTCAGGACGGATGCCTGGAATGGAATGAAAGAGTGAGTCAGGACGGATGCCTGGAATGGAATAAATGAGTGAGTCAGGACCGATGCCTGGAATGGAATAGAAGAGTGAGTCAGGACGGATGCCTGGAATGGAATTAAAGAGTGAGTCAGGACGGATGCCTGGAATGAAATAAAACAGTGAGTCAGGACGAATGCCTCGAATGAAATAAAAGATTGAGTAAGGACGGATGCCTGGAATGGAATAAAAGCGTGAGTCAGGACGGATGCCTGGAATGAAATAAAAGATTGAGTAAGGACGGATGCCTGGAATGGAATAAAAGCGTGAGTCAGGACGAATGCCTGGAAGAAATAAAAGATTGAGTAAGGACGGATGCCTGGAATGGAATAAAAGCATGAGTCGGGACGGATGCCTGGAATGGATTACAATTGGTTCAAAGTACCCACAGTGTCCTTTTTGTCAGTCCTAAATTTCTGCCAAGGGATAACATTTGAAAACGCGATATTACTTCGTTTATTGCAAAGTCATGGCAAAAGTTGGGAGTCAGAAGTGATACATACCGAATAACAACTTACCCAAATTGATTGAGTAAATAATGAATTGTGACATTTATGATTGTCAACACGTTATATGCATTTCATCACAAACTAATTTCATAATCGAATAAATAGCATTGATAATGGAATGATCACATGTCGATGAAACTGAAGGAAAAGAAATTATCAACGACACCTGCAAAATCAATTATTTCATGAATCCATGATCAACAATTATAGTTGTGGTTCAATTGTTTTCTATGTCACATCATTTTTAGTCATATAACTGGCTGTATGAAACAAGAAATTTACCGTACATTTGATAGGATCAAAATGCACAAACTAACGGTGCAGGATTCATAAATACTATATAT
>SDVV010001352.1:0-11043 GCA_016164225.1 Gammarus roeselii
CCCCTCCTCTCCTACAAGTGTGACGTCATAGATGAGTTATAAAACTAAGGGTAAGGGATTTGAGGGTAGCTAGGTTCTTGTCGAGGTTCTATTTCTAAAAGCAGTTTCTGGGATAAACAACGTACGTTAATTTTTCATTTCGCCCACCAAGTAGTTATGTGTTTAGTCCACTAAGTATACATGAAGTTGACAAGCGATGCCTGTGACTAAAAACGAGTGTCCAAAATGAACGATTAAGGTACCCTAACCTAACCTAATGCGTTTCTAAACCGGGACAAAGGTACGTTTTCGTACCCGCGAGTTATTCTATTCTTGGGTACGCAGTGCTGAGAGATTTTTTAGCGGATTTGACAGTGTCCGGTTTTGACATTGAGCTGTATTGAAGTGGCGCAGGTGCGCGTGTGCTGAAAATTATTTAGCGCGAAAGCACTTGTGCATATTTTTTCCGATATGACACTGTCCGGCTGTGACAGTGATCAGGAGAGAAGTGGCGCTAGTGCGCGTGTTTTGAAATATGTTTAACGCGAAAGCCGGGCTCCCATATTATAAAAGTCATGCAGACTGCTGACATTGCAATTATTTTAGCCCAAATTTACTTCATAACTTATTGTTTTGATGGAACAAGAAAACTAAATCTGCGTAAATTTAAAGCTGACCCTAGATGATGGCATCAACTCTCTGTAACACGCAAATGATGTGCTGGACGAAGATATTCCAGGAAAAAATGATTCTGAATCCAAAATAATAATTGGGAAAGGAAAAAATACCAATATTTTAGGTGTTCGTTCATCAAACCTCCAAGAGATCTACACGGCCTTGAACACAAGCGCTGGAAATAACAAAATTTATGTCATTAAAAGCTGTCGCAGACGCTCGAATTGATTCATATCGCCCAACATATCAATTGACAAAGAAACTTTTGCGAATAGCTGAGTGGGTCACTGAAAACTTCTACTTCTTTGAGAATGTAGTTTGCAGAATAAAATCGTTTCTGAGTGTGAGGGCACGTGAATAGTCATGATTCGTTGTTCCAAGGTGAGAAAGACAAGTCGAAGTAATTTAATTTATAGCCCCTCAACCAATTGAGGTTACATCACGGTCTGATAGGTCCGGTTAAAGGCAAAATGTCGATGGTCCCTTTTTCTTTGACGATGAGAATAAAATGTTAGTATCGGTTCTATCTGATAAGCTAAGACTTCTCTTCGCCCTATAGAGGACACCTGACCTCCCATATCTAGACGCAGGTGCTGGGATTATCAAAGAAGTTGAGTCTACTCTAAGAAGATAGACTGCATTCAAGATTGTATGCTTTGATACAGCACGAGTTGCGACCAGTCACTCTTGAAAGGGTCAACTGATGAATGTATTATTGGCCCTGTCGGGGAACTGTTATTCCTGAACTAGGCTTCAGAGCAATTTTGTTTTTTGTCGTTGTTGAAGAATGCAACTGTAATCTATTTGCTTCTGTGTCCAATAGTTTTTGGGTCGATAATATAAATTCGGTTGGTGTTTTTTTGCAGATGGGCAATTGTTACTAAAAGTCCACCTGCACAATTATATTACATATAAAAATCGTAGTCGTGACACATTTTATAGCTCCCGCTGGTCGAGGCGATGTTTGTATTCTTTGCATGACGCGAAAGCCGCCTCATGTTCATAGTATTTTGATTGAAAGTAAATTATCGACCACCGATGTTGAATAATGTGATCTCTATTGCTTGTGGTTAGGAAAGTTCCGTGTATAATCACTGGAAATGTACTGACAAAAAGTGTAAAATTTAAATCAGTTTCCTTCTAGAGCTCCTATCCTCAATTAAGTATTTGGTAAAATTACGTTTCAGATCACTCTTTCAGGCCAGCATTCTTAACCGCAATTGGCTAATAAATTAAATTTTTATTCGTATCATTTATTTTATGTTCAATAACATTAGGAGACTGGCCTTTCCCACGTCATTTGATATTATTTTATGACACGGAAAATAATGGAGGAGAGAAGAAAATTTCAAGCGGTCACTCGCTTGTAGCTCGGGAAGATATAGCCAATCTTATTAGAGGGCGGTTCGCACAATCTTGTTACAGCTACCATGTGAGAAGAGGGAAAGGGAAGGAGGACACAATATGAAAACTCACATTCATTATACGTGATATTATTGAAAGTGAAAAAGTGTAAATGTGAACATTGATGTCGATGTTGTTATGGCAAGAAAAATGACAAGCATAGTCTCCAGTACAAAGCGCTGGTCGAAATGCAGTTCCTCAGCCAATTTTCAAGGCATGCAAAGTAACTGAAAAAATAAATCTAAAAGCTGTGTTCTGCCCAACACTGACTGCTCATTTGAGTCCTTATGCTCGTACTTTATTGACGATCAACAATGGGTAGCAAACACGAATAAGACTGACGGAATGGTGAAAATCTGCCTGGTATCAGCAACAACGGTTACCACCTTGCGACTTCCAATCTGCCTCTGGGCCGATTTGGAATTATCGGCATAAATTCGTAATTTGCTGAACTTTTTCGTTGGCCGAACAAGAATTGTCTTCCTAAATAGTAAATTATTCAGATCCAACGATGCACTCCTCTTGTCCAATGACAGCACTCGAACCAGGGTCTCCTGAACCAGGGTCTCCTGAACCAGAGTCTCCTGAGTGATGGACGCTAAGGAGCTGTCTTAACACTGAAAGAAATCGATCCGATTGTAAGCAATGTTATTAATGTAAGCAGATTCTACTGCTCTTGGTTCTTTGTTTAAACAAGTTCTGTTACTGCCGACACAGCCTCGAAAACTGAACTTTTTTCGATATAAAAAATCCAAACAAATAATCGTCCTCACAATAGATTAGCAATATGTGGAATACAAAATATTCGTATGGTATCGAAGGTTCACAGAAATATAAAATTGTCATTATAAATTAAACACTAATACAGTGCGAAATTAGGATTTACTGGATACATTCATCAGCGTTGTTAACATATTAATATCACAATACAAATTTTACAGAAGAGTCTTATGCCCGTTTGTCATAGATTGAACATTAATGAATGGACTTTCAACACTGTACGTGGTATCAATCACTTCACAATAATACTACTGAAACTTTTTGCACGAAAATCTTCATCTACGAATCGTATCATCACATTGTTAAACTTCCCTGCAGTGACAATAGAATAACAGCGCTATTCAAATATCCCCTCACGTGTATTGTCGAACAGATTCTCGTGTGCAAATCCAGCATCATTCAAGCGTCGACCTAATGTTCGAGAGGTCGTTAACTGAAGTCTGTCGCCGTACGACTGTTTCATTCAGTTAGTTCGCATGGCTCTAATCACATGCAGATTTATTCCGGATTGCCCTTATTGGGCGGCTTGCAAATCATGCATGGTCGGGGTGCGGGGGTACTCAGGTAATTTGTCTAACTCATTCATACTCTCCTCTTGTACACAGTGACACGGGGTCTAGGATCAAGACTTCTACGGCCCAGTTATCGAATGTTGGCTGTGCGTATTTGTGAGTCAAAAGATGACAAGCATTCAAGTGTAATTTCGAGAAGTTTGAAGATGTCTGAGCGTGAGATAAACTGTCTCACTGACACCAATCTCAATTCAGGCGACGAGATTATACACGTAGAAATAAATATAAATGCAGGATGGGATTTGTTGATCCATGGCCCTATTTTTGTTTTTAACACTTTCAGGGTCAGTGCACGATTAAACACTTTCCGAAAGTCAAAACTGTATGTTACAATTTAGAAAACATGTAATATTGATAATATTATTACCAACGCGTCGATTGTCGTTCATGAACTAATAGTTATAAAGAAAACCAATTCATAAAACGTGTCAAAAAATATTGATGATCCTGTGAAACTGAACGCTAATTCGCTAGTTAAATTCGATCGTATCTATATTATTTAAAAAAATAATCTTACTTCGGAAGTAAATTAAAATGTAAAATATAAACTTCTGAGTGTTCTCAAGGCGACTCAGCGTTCTTTTGCCGAGAAGTATATTCCATCATCATTTTAGGAGCGGTTGCAGGGTTTACGTCCCAGCTAGCTCAACTGCCAACTCCGCCCATTCGCTTCCAACAGTTCCAAGCCACGACTCAGCACACTTGCGTTCACCTCCCTGACCACTCCATCCATATAGATGTTGAACAGCCAGGGAGACATCACGCAGCCTGGTCTCAGTACCACTTTCACTGTGAACAAATCACTCACTTCGCTTCCCACTCTGTCACATGCTCGGCTGTCAACATAGAAACTACGCACCGCTTTCAAAGGAAGAGACAGCCCACGCCACACAGACGCAACACCCTCCACAGCGCTTCCCTGTCAATCCTAACATATGCCTTCTCCAGATCCGTGAAGGCCCACTTCGTACAGACGCAACACTCTGCACAGCGCTTCCCTGTCAATCCTGTCATATGCCTTCTTTAGATCCACGAAGGCCCAGAACCCATCCTTTCCTTTTGTAAGGTACTTCTCACAGACACTTTCTCACTGCAAAAATCTGATCTTCACACCCTCTACCACTCCTAAAGCCACACTGTTCCTATTCAATGTACAGTCCGTTCAGTCTCTAATCCTTTTGATCAGCACTCTCCCGTACAACTCACCAACCACACATAAAAGACTTATACCTCTCGAGTTGCAGCATTCATTTTTATCTCCTTTGGCCTTATATAGCGGAACATTGCAGGCACAGCACCACTCCATCGGTACCATGCCTGCCATAAAACCCATCTGCACTAACCTACCACCCTTCTTCAGGCACTCGAACGCAATGCCATCTGAGCCCGGGACTTTCCCGCTTTCATCACGTCCACCGCCTCCTGCACCACTTTTCTGATAATGTCTGCCACAAGTTTTTCTCCCACACTGACATCCGAGCACCACCACCCACAGCAACAATGTCAGCCTTTCTGTCATCCTCGACATTCAACAACTCATCAAAATACTCGTTCCACCTCTTCCTTACATCATCCCTTCCCAACAACAACTGGTCATTTTCATCTTTCACCGATTCCCCCTTTCCGGTCCGTTCCTTTCTCTCTTTCCAGAACATCTTTTTGTTCTCCTCAAAATTCTGGCACAACCGTCTGCCCCATCGAGCATCAGCATCCTTATTGGCTCTCCTCACCACCCGCTTCACCTCGCTTCTCCTCTCTTTGTAGCTTTCATAAGCCACCACCGACTTCACCTGCAACCACTCATCAAACGCTCCTCTTTTCCGTGGGCACCACACACCTTCGTCGTACATCTCAGCAACGCATCCCTTACCGCCTCCCATTCTTCCTCCACATCTCTCAGGTCCTGTCCTTTCACGTTGTTATATTTCCCTCAACGCCCGCTGGAACTCCTCGGCTCTACTTCTCACAATCAGTCCACTCACTTTCAATACCTCTCTTCCTCTTTCCACTCTTTTGTTGCCCTACCACTTCTGCTCCACTCTTAATCTACATTCCACCAGCAGATGGTCAGACACTCCTCCACCCCGTCCTCTCAACACCCGCACATCCAAGAGCCTCCCCACCACTCTCCTCCATCAGTGCTCTCTCCACCACTACGCCATGGGCCATTCTTTCTCATGTGTATGTGTGGATATCTCGCTTCTTGAACAAACTGTTTCCGACCACCAACTCCTGCTCCATACACAGACCTATCAGATTTTCTCCACTGTCATTTCTACCCGGAACGCCATACCTTCCTATCACATTCTCCACCACTACATCTCCAACTCTCGCATTAAGGTCACCCAGTACAACTACATTTAAATGACCTCCAAAACATTGAAATGACCTCAAAGTGAGTTGTCAGGTAGTAAAATGATTGTAATGGAATGAGTTGTCATGTAGTGAAATGATTGTAATGAAATGAGTTGTCATGAATTGAAATGATTTTATGGAGTGAGTTGTCATGTAGTGAAATCATTGTAATGGAATGACTTGTCATGGAGTGAAATGATTGTAATGGAGTGAGTTATCATGTGGTGAAAGGATTGTAATGGAATGAGTTGTCATGTAGTGAAATTATTGTTATGGAATGAGTTGTCATGTAGTGAAATGATTGTAATGGAGTGAGTTGTCATATAGTGAAATGATTGTAATGGAATGAATTGTCATGGAGCGAGGTCTTAGTGGCAAAAATTTGCACCCGTCCACTTGAACACTAACCTCGCCAAACAAAATATATTTTTAAGTTCAAATAAGTGTTCCTCTAAACCCACAATCTAAGTAGCCCGGCTTCCCTGCCTCATCGGCCTATTACACGCAAATCCTTATCCGGAAAAACGATGGTAATCGCACATGCTCGAATATCAGGCATTTACCTGATGAAGAACTTGTAATACCAGACTGTGCTTACATTGACAATTTCACATCAACCTCTCCCCAATTTGAATTGCAAAGTTCGGTACCACGTGTACAATTCGTTTGTGCGTGAACGACAGGTTCGTTCTTTCCTATAGCATCTTCTTTCTGTCTACTCTGAGAGTACGTCTGTGTATCGTTCTACCTAAAGCATTTCACATTTTATATATGCCCATGTATGTAAATGCAAACCTTGTTCGCATCTATCTATTGTCGGTAGAGAAATGGAGTCAAGATCATGGAAGTTTGTTTGCGCTCTTGTGTGCAGAGATGTATAAAATTTGACATTGCCAGTCAGTGAAAAGCTTTCAATGTCTATGACACATTGTAAAGGATACATTCATGAGTTCATCCACGTTTGATTTCGTGTAACGTCGATTGGGGCCTCACCTGTGCCTTGCACCTCAATCACATCATTGCTTTGCAGAAGTCAATCACGATTATTACAAACTATGAATATCATGCCCAACTGGACATAGTTCTAAAGTGAATGGAATTCTTGAAATAACTGAACCTCAAACAGGCACTCACCATTTGAAAAACAAAATTATTGCATACATTTTTTACTCTAAATTAGAGCTTCTTAAACGAAATAGTGACACTCTGGTTCCGACCTCCCAACTCCTGTCGCTCGCCTCGCGAGCACGTGTCATTTCCGCTCCAGGTGTTAGCAACGGCCTTCCCGTCTTCTTTGAAAACTGTCCTCAGTAGCAACAGTAAATAAAAATAGGGTAAACACAATAAGTGGGGCCTCAATTCTTTTATTCAACCATTAGATTGTTATGTTGAAGATTCTTTTTGTGATCAAATCTTTGTCGTAATTCTGCACATTTAGATAAAAAAATCTTACGATTTGAGGAGTGTGTACGTGTATCTTGTTGGTGTGTGTTGCCTGATAGGCAATCACTATGATAATTTTGGAGCTTGTTGAAATTATGATCACGATTTTCAAGTTAAAATTATTTTACCTCATATACGAGTACCTGCAAATTTGAATGCACCACAGTTCGTTACCTCACCGACCGTGAAATATATAGTTAACAGATCTCAATTGCCTAGGACGTAAAAAATATATAATGTAAAGGATACTGTAATGATCAAAAAAGAATACTGCATTTAGAAGTTAAATGGTTGTTCACTTTCCTCCTAACCAATTGCAGTTGGAAACTTTCCAATTACAAGCTTCGATCACAGATACCCGCCATGGAAAAATAATGAACGATAGAATCGATTGATTTCGCCAAACGTAATCATAAGTCCACGAATACACAATGCAGAGGTTTGGTTTTTGTAGATGATGAATTATATGTTCATCGTGTTTCCGGTGTTGTAGTTGATTAGATTTTATGTGAAAAGTTTCCTTGTTGAGGGAATGTCTTGCAGAGAATGATTGTGCTGCTACGAACCTGCTGAGTAAAGTTTTTTTTAGTGTCCGAACAAAGGCTACACTTGTATTGATACACGAAACTATGGTAAGGGTATAAAGAATGACCTCTCACTTTTTGTCTTTTGCTAGCATTATAAGACCGTTCGCTACTACGTTCATAGCGTCATTTATTCCACCTGTCCTCGGCAACGTTGGGCCACCTAAGATGGATCCACCATTGCAGGTGGCCGACCTCTGAGACGCGAGGCCGTCTTGCGTCGAGGTGGGAATACCTTATTTAGTACATAATATACCTCATAAGATGAGAAAAAATTGGTCTAAACTACGTCAATGTAATCTATGTTAACTGCACGAACATAATTTGGAACCATCAAATCACTTACATTCTTTTCTCATGATATTTGTCTTCATTTACATATACTTTGGAACGTTGCACACATCAGTATACATCAGCGCTATGGCTGATGCAATACATGCAGTCTGAAAGTGATGACCTTTCATGGATGTTGTTCCCACGTGAATGAAAATTGCGCAACACATACCATCTCATTAGGAATAACATACCCGTTATTCGCAAAAAAAAGAAAATGAAATCCGTTATATTTTCTTTAAACAAAATAGTTACGTAGATAAAACTTCCCATTAATTTCAAACGCAATTTATATTGAGGAAAAATAGACAACCACTGAATATTTTGTAAACTTGTACAAGCTTCACCCGAAGTGTTTTTAATAACCTACGAACATTCATATTCAGTGAGAGAAAACCAATTTTTAATGATTATCAGCTTAATAAAAATACAATGAGCGGTTTGCATTAAACTATCAAGAGAAAGAGTCAGCATTTCCGTATGACCTACCAATTGACGTAAAAGAAACACGAAAAACAAAGAACTGGTCGAGCTGAAGAATGACCATGGGAAATCTTGTATCAGATTTAGATATTAATGTTTTTGTTTTATTTTAACGACTGGAGCAACAGGAAGAGACGGAATTGGGAGATATGAGTAGAGGTGGTAAGAGTATTTACAATATATATCAGAGTAAATGTAGAAAGATCGTTGTAGATGCTAAGAGTCGTGTGGGATTCCACGTATGCATATATATCATGAGAGAGTGGATGTGCCATGGGCGGAGCCGCCGGCTCCCCATAAAGGCTCGCTAATCAATAAAAGTAAAAGATTCTACAGGAAGGGCTGCAATTACAGCGGCAGAATTTACTATACAACAATTCCCGCTCTGAATACTTTTATGTGATCATGAATTTCCCTATATTTTTCATAATTGTGACCGGTTGTGAAACTTCGTTCAGACTGCGTATATCAATATTTGCTCTAGTCACCACTGGTCGCAGCAAGAGTGATGGTGAGGTAGGGTCCATAAAAAAATCAGTTTTGCATGATCAAGTATCGGTAAACTTCATCGAACTAGATTTTAATTTTGATTTTTACCTTATGATCAGCGACAATGCCACTTGTATGAAACGTTCTAATGAAAAGTTATTTGCACAGGGAACATTCTGTATTTCTATGCTAAGTCTAGTTGCAAAGAATAGCCTACGAAATTGCAGCAATGAACTGCTGGTGGCTCGATCGTTTGATGAGAAATAAAAGATGTTTCACCTTTTCACCCGGAGCCTTTGTATACGTTTTCCGTACCCAGAAACGCTTAGATTAATTACATCAGGCTGCTGATTTTTTTTTGTTATTATATATTTTTTTCGTGTTTTTCTGGAATGCACGAACGTGTTTCTGGCATGGGGTTATTATTCGCTGATGAAACGCTCCCAACTTCCAGATTGTTTCTTGATAATTCCCAAGAGTTTGTTCTGACATTGCTTTTTTGGTTAAAAAAATCATAAGCATTTTTTGTGTGCATATTCTCATCTAAACAGAATTTGTGATCCTCTTCGTTCAGATACTGTAGTGAGTATTTGAAACATTGCTGTTATTTTCACAGTATTATAAGTATGCTTTTTAATTGGATTGAACGTCGGATTATTGCTATTAATGAAATAAAACGAAACCATACCAAAGAGTCATTCAAAGTGAAATATTTTTTGCAACTGTCATATATTTAACTGATTGTTAACCATTTTGTCGATTCAACTATAGTTAATCTGAATAACTTAAAGTATCTGAAAAAAATCTTCTTAGATATGGTATTACCTTTCAATGATCGGACGATAACTTCATTTAAAAAATTGGATTGGATTAACTTAAGTTTATTAATCCACAGAGGATTGAAGTTCAATAAAGAATTAAATCGTTTTAATTGAATCGAGCATTGGAAGTGACATATATGATGCATTTTATTCAGTCACTTAACCCGGATTTGAAGATAATGAGTGTTCAGCATGATAATCATATAATTTCGGTTTATGTGATGTCGACCAGCACCAATATTCCTGTATTTGATCCAGGATTGACATCTAAGATCACCTCATTTTTAGTTTACAATTTTTGAGTTCAGTCTAAAATGAGATTCCATCCACACCAACCTGAACTGGGGATCCACTCAATATTTGTTATTAGGAAGTCAATATTCTCAAATTATTTGTCAGTTATTATTAATTATCATCAATAGTTTTCGGGTGATCTTCGTTCTAATGTCATGAAAACCCCTTTATTTCAATGGTTCTTCGTATGCCATTATATTCGAACCAATCTTTTCAGATCATTGGGTACTTCGTTACTAACGGGATGAGGAATAAGAATGCGGCACCATACAATAAAAAAATGCGAGCTTTGTATTTCCAAGTGGGAGGAAATAGTGAAATTCGACGGAAATAAACATCTACAGTTTGCTACTCTGTGGAAGTGTTCGAAAACATTAACTGTTGTAAATCAGAAACGTTAGAGCATTCATAAAAATATTTTCCTACAAAAAAAAAATGGTTAGAGACATCCTGTCCAGTTTTCTATGAAGACTTGACGTTGCCGCCTTCTCTCTATTAGCTCGAGTCTCTCAACGAAACTCATGACTATCATTGATGCTTTCTTCCATGTTCCAAGCACTAGCATGAATGGCGCTTATACTGTGCTTCATTAACGTGGAGGAAGGGAAGGGGGTTGGGAGGAGAGGAGAGGAGTGAAGGTGAGGTGAAAAGGAGGAGAGGGAAGGTGAGGTAATAAAGGGCAGTGAAAGTGAGAGTGCGCGTTGGAGAGAGTGAGGGTAGGAGGTGAATGGCAAGAAGAGGGAGATAGGGAGGGGATTGTGAGAAGTAGGGTGACAGGAAATGAGCGGGGGGCGGACGGGGATGCGATATTGTGGTGATCGATGTGTGAGA
>SDVV010001352.1:11063-26007 GCA_016164225.1 Gammarus roeselii
TCTCCTCTGAATCCGCAACCAGGGCCGTATCATCAGCAAATAGCAACTGGCTCAACTGCCAACTCCGCCCATTCGCTTCCAACAGTTTCAAGCCACGATTCAGCACACTCGCGTTCACCTCCCAGACCACTACATCCCTATAGAGGTTGAACAGTCAGGGAGACATCACGCAGCCTTGTCTCAGTACCACTTTCACTGTGAACCAATCACTCACCTCGCTTCTCACTCTGCCACATGCTCGGCTGTCAACATAGAAACTCCGCACGCTTTCAAAGAACGAGGCAGCCCACGCCACTCAGACGCAACACCCTCCACAGCGCTTCCCTGCGCTTCCCTGTCAATCTTGTCATATGCCTTCTCCAGATCCGTGAAGGCCCACTTCATACAGACGCAACACCCTCCACAGCGCTTCCCTGTCAATCCTGTCATATGCCTTCTCTAGATCCATGAAGGCCCAGAACCCATCCCTTCCTTTGGCAAGGTACTTCTCACAGACCTTTTCTCACTGCAAAAATCTGATCTTCACACCCTCTACCACTCCTAAAGCTACACTGTTCCTCTCCAATGTACAGTCCGTTCAGTCTCTAAACCTTTTGATCAGCACTCTCCCGTACAACTCACCAACCATACATAAAAGACTTATGCCTCTCGAGTTCCGGCATTCATTTGTATCTCCTTTGGCCTTGTATAGCGGAACATTGCAGGCACTGCACCACTCCATCGGTACCATGCCTGCCATAAAACACGACTTCAGTAACCTAACCGACCATTCGACTATCGTTACTCCACCCTTCTTCAGGCACTCGGTCGCAACGCCATCTAAGCCAGGGACTTTCCCGCTTTCATTACGTCCACCGCCTCCTGCACATCTTCCCTGATAATGTCCGCCACAAGTTTGTCTCCAAAAACTGACATCCGAACACCACCACCCACAGCAACAATGTCAGCCTTTCTGTCATCCTCGACATTCAACAACTCATCAAAATACCAGAACATCTTTTTGTTCTCCTCAAAATTCTGGCACAACCGTCTGCCCCATCGAGCATCAGCATTCTTTTTGGCTCTCCTCACCACCCGCTTCACCTCGCTTCTCCTCTCTTTGTAGCTTTCATAAGCCGCCACCGACTTCACCTGCTACCACTCATCAAACGCTCCTCTTTTCCGTGGGCACCACCCACCTTCTTCGTACATCTCAGCAACGCATCCCTTACCGCCTCCCATTCTTCCTCCACATCTCTCAGGTTCTGTCCTCTCACGTTGTTACGTTCTCCTCAACGCCTGCTGGAACTCCTCGGCTCTACTTCTCACATTCAGTCCACTCACTTTCACTACCTCTGTTCCTCCTTCCACTCGTTTGTTGCCCAACCACTTCTGCTCCACTCTTAATCTACCTTCAACCAGCAGATGGTCAGACAGTCCTTCACCCTCCCCTCTCAACACTCGCACATCCAACAGCCTCCCCACCACTCTCCTCGATATCAGCACAAAATCCATCAGTGCTCTCTCCACCACAACACCATGGGCCATCCTTACTCATGTGTATATGTGGATACCTCGCTTCTTGAACAAACTGTTTCCGACCACCAACTCCTGCTCCATACACAGACCTATCAGGTTTTCTCCATTGTCATTTCTACCCGGGACGCCATACCTTCTTATCACATTCTCCACCACTACATCTCCAACTCTCGCATTAAGGTCACCCAGTACAACTACATTGAAATAACCTCCAAAACATTGAAATGACCTCAAAGTGAGTTGTCAGTTAGTAAAATGATTGTAATGGAATGAGTTGACATGTAGAGAAATGATTGGAATGAAATGAGTTGTCATGAAGTGAAATGATTTTATGGAGTGAGTTGTCTTGTAGTGAAATGATTGTAATGGAATGAGTTGTCATGGAGTGAAATGATTGTAATGGAGTGAGTTATCGTGTGGTGAAATGATTGTAATGGAATGAGTTGTCATGTAGTGAAATGATTGTTATCGAATGAGTTGTCATGTAGTGAAATGATTGTGATGGAGTGAGTTATCATGTGGTGAAATGATAGTAATGGAATGAGTTGTCATGTAGTGAAATGATTGTTATGGAATGAGTTGTCATGCAGTGAAATGATTGTAATGGAGTGAGTTGCCATATAGTGAAATGATTGTAACGGAATGAGTAGTCATGTAGCGAGGTCTTAGTGGCATAAATTTACACCCTTACACTTGAACACTATCCTCGCCAAACAAAATATAATTTTAAGTTCAAAGCAGTGTTCCTCTAAACCCACAATCTAAGTAGCCCAGCTTCCCTGCCTAATCGGCCTACTACACGCAAATCCTTATCCGGATCAACGATGGTAATCGCACATGCTAGAATATCAAGCATTTACCTGATGCAGAACTTGTCCTTCCAAACTCTGCTTACAATGACAATTTCACATCAACCTCCCCCCAATTTGAATTGCAAAGTTCAGTACCACGTGTACACCTCGTTTGTGCGTGAACGACTGGTTCGTTCTTTCCTATAGCATCTTCTTTCTGTCTACTCTGAGAGTACGTCTGTGTATCGTTCTTCCTGAAGCATTTCACATTCTATTTATGCCCATGTATGTAAATGCGAACCTTGTTTGCATCTATCTCCTGTGTGCACAGATGAATAAAATTTGACATTGCCAGTCAGTGAGAACTCTTTAAATGTCTATGGCACATTGTTAAGGATACATTCATGTGTGGCCAAGGCCAATACATGTTAGAGTCTAGTTTATCCACGTTTAATTTCGTGTAACGTCGATTAGGGCCTCACCTGTGCTTCGCACCTCAATCATATCATTGCTTTGCAGAAGTCAAACTATGAATATCATGCTCCACTGGACATAGTTCCAAAGTAGATGGAATTCTTTAAATAACTGATCCTCAAACAGCCATTCACCATTTGAAAAACAAAATTATCGTATACATTTTTTACTCTAAATTAGAGCTTCTAAAAAGAAATAGTGACACTCTGGTTCCGACTTTCCAGCTTCTGTCGCTCGCCTCGCGAGCATGTGTCTTTCCGCCCCAGGTGTTGGCAACGGCCTGCCCGACATCTTTGAAAACTGTCCTCAGTTGCAGCAGTAAATAAAAAAAGGGTAAACATATTTAGTGGGGCCTCAATTTGTTATTCTTTCGTTAGACTGTTATGTTGATGATTGTTTTTGTGATCAAATCTTTGTCGTAATTATGCACATTTAGATGAAAAAATCTTGCGATTTGAGGAGTGTGTACGTGTATCTTGTTGGTGTGTGTTGCCTGATAGGCTATCATTATGGTAATTTTGGAGCTTGTAGAAATTATGATCACGATATCAGGTTAAAATTATCTTACCTCATATACGAGAACCTGCAAACTTGAATGCACCACAGTGCGTTACCTCACCGACCGTTAAATATATAGTTAACAGATCTCAATAGCCTAGGACGTAAAAAATATACAATGTAAATGATGCTGTAATGATCAAAAAAGAATACTGCAGTTAGAAGTTAAATGTTTGTTCACTTTCCTCCTAACCAATTGAAGTTGGAAATTTTCCAATTACAAGCTTCGATCTCAGATACCCGTCATGGAAAAATAATGAACGATAGAATCGATTGATTTCGTCAAACATAATCATAAGTCCACGAATACACTCCGCAGAGGTTTGGTTTTTGTAGATGATGAATTATGTGTTCATCGTGTTTCCGGTGTTATAGTTGATTAGATTTTATGTGGAAAGTTTCCTTGTTGAGGGAATGTCTTGCAGAGAATGATTGTGCTGCTACGAACCTTCTGAGTGAAGATTTTTTTTAGTGTCCGAACATTGGCTACTCGTGTATTGATACACGAAACTATGGTAAGTGTATAAAGAATGACCTCTAACTTTTTGTCTTTTGCTAGCATTATAACACCGTTCCTTACCACGTTCATAGCGTCATTTATTACACCCGTCCTCGGCAACGTTGGGCCACCTATGATGGATCCATCATTGCAAGGGGGCCGACCTCTGAGACGCGAGGCCGTCTTGCGTCGAGGTGGGAATACCTTATTTAGTACATAATATACCTCATGAGATGAGAAAAATTTGGTCTAAACTAGGTCAATGTAATCTATGTTAACTGCATGAACATAATTTGGAACCATCAAATCACTTACATTCTTTTCTCATGACATCTGTCTTCATTTACATATTCTTTGGAACGTTGCACACATCAGTATACATCAGCGCTATGGCTGATGCAATACATACAGTCTGAAAGTGATGACCTATCATGGATATTGTTCCCACGTGGATGAAAGTTGCTCAACACATACCATTTCATTAGGTATAACATAAACGTTATTCGTAAAAAAAAGGGAATGAAATTCGTTGTATTTTCTTTAAACAAAATAGTTATGTATATAAAACTTCCCAGTAATTTCAAACGCAGTTTATATTGAGGAAAATAGACAACAACTGAATATTTTGTAAGCTTGTAAAAGCTTCACCCGAATGTTTTTAATAACCAACAAACATTCATATTGAGTGAGAGAAAACCAATTTTTAATTATTATCACCTTAATAAAAATACATGAGCGGTTTGCATTAAACTACCAAGAGAAAGAGTCAGCATTTCCGTATGACCTACCAATTGACGTAAAAAAACACACGAAAAACAAAGAACTGGCCGAGCTGAAGAATGACTATGGGAAATCTCGTATCAGATTTATATATTTATGTTTTTGTTTTATTTTAACGACTGGAGCAACAGGAAGAGACAGAATTGGGAGATGAGAGTAGATGTGGTAAGAGTATTTACAATATATATCAGAGTAAATGTAGAAAGATCGTTGTAGATGTTGGGAGTCGTGTGGGATTCCGCGTCTGCATATATATCATGAGAGAGTGGATGTGCCTCGGGCGGAGCCGCCGGCTCCCCATAAAGGCTCGCTAATCAATAAACGTTAAAGATTCTACAGGAAGAGCTGCAAGTACAGCGGCAGAATTTACTATACAACAAATCCCGCTCTGTATCATGAATTTCCATCTATTTTTCATAAATGTGACCGGTTGTGAAACTTCGTTCAGACTTCGTATATTAATATTTGCTCTCGTCACCACTGGTGGCAGCAAGAGTGTTGGTGAGGTAGGGTCCATAAAAAAATCAGTTTTGCATGATCAAGTATCGGTTAACTTCATCGAACTAGATTTTAATTTTGATTTTTACCTTATGATCAGCAACAATGCCACTTATGTGAAACGTTCTTATGAAAAAATATTTACACAGGGAACATTCTGTATTTCTTTGCTCAGTCTAGTTGCAAAGAATAGCCTGCGAAATTTGCTGCAACGAACTGCTGGTGGCCCGATCGTTTGATGAGTTATAAAAGATGTTCCATCTTTCCACCCGGAGCCTTTGTATATACGTTTTCCGTTCCCGAAAACGCTAAGTTATTTGATTACGTCAGGCTGCTGATTTCATTTTTTTTGGTCATTATATATTTTGTTCGCGTTTTCCTGGAATGCACGAACGTGTTTTTGGCATGGGTATTATTCGATGATGAAACGCGCCGAACTTCCAGATTGTTTCTTGATAATTCCCAAGAGTTTGTTCTGACATTGCTTTCTTTGTTTAAAAAAATCATAAGCATATTCTTTTTCGTGTACGTATTCACACTAAACCGAATTTGTGATCCTCTTCGTTCAGATACTGTAGTGAGTATTTGAATCGTTGCTGTTATTTTTACAGTATTATAAGTATGCTTTTTAATTGGATTGAACGTCGGATTATTGCTAATAATGAAATAAAACGAAACTATACCATAGAGAATTTCAAAGTGAAACATTTTTTGCAGTTGTCATATGTTTATCTGATTGTTAACCATTCTGTTGATTCTACTATATTTCATCTGAATAACTTAAAATATCTGAAAAAAATCTTCTTAGATATGGTATTACCTTTCAATGATCGGACGATAACTTAATTTTAAAAATTGGGTTGAATTAACTGAAGTTTATCAATCAACAGAGGATTGAAGTTCAATAAAGAATTAAATCGTTTTAATTGAATTGACCATTTAAAGTGACATATATGATGCATTTTATTCAGTCACTTAACCCGGATTTTAAGATAATGGAGTGTTCAGCATGATAATCATATAATTTCGGTTCTGTGTGATGTCGACCAGCACCAATATTCCTGTACTTGATTCTGGATTGACATCTAAGATCACCTACATAACTTTTAGTTTACAATTTTTGAGTTCAGTCTAAAATGAGATTTCATCCACACCAACCTAAACTGGTGATCCACTTAAGATTTGTTGTTAGGAAGTCAATATTCTCGAATAATTTGTGAGTTATTATTAATTATCATCAATAGTTTTCGGGTGATCTTCGTTCTGATGTCATGAAAACCCCTTTATTTCAATGGTTCTTCGTATGCCATTATATTCAAACCAATCTTTTCAGATCATTGGGTACTTCGTAACTAACGGGATGAGGAATAAGAATGCGGCACCATACAATAAAAAAATGCGAGCTTGGTATTTCCAAGTGGGAGGCAATAGTGAAATTCGACGGAAATAAACATTTACAGTTTACTACTCTGTGGAAGTGTTCGAGAACATTAACTGTTGTAAATCAGAAACGTTAGAGCATTCATAAAAATATTTTCCTACAAAAAAAATGGTTAGAGACATCCTGTCCAGTTTTCTATGAAGACTTGACGTTGCCGCCTTCTCTCTATTAGCTCGAGTCTCTCAACGAAACTCATGACTATCATTGATGCTTTCTTCCATGTTCCAAGCACTAGCATGAATGGCGCTTGTACTGTGCTTCATCAACGTGGAGGAAGGGAAGGGGGTTGGGAGGAGAGGAGAGGAGTGAAGGTGAGGTGAAAAGGAGGAGAGGGAAGGTGAGGTAATAAAGGGCAGTGAAAGTGAGAGTAAGCGTTGGAGAGAGTGAGGGTAGGAGGTGAATGGCGAGAAGAGGGAGATAGGGAGGGGATTGTGAGAAGTAGGGTGACAGGAAATGAGCGGGGGGCGGACGGGGATGCGATATTGTGGTGATCGATGTGTGAGAAAAGGCGGATGTCATGGGTGAGGGACCGAAAAAAAGTGGGGATTTAATTTTAAATGTGTGTTGCAATTAGAAATCTGTCGAAATATAAGTTTATGCCACACATACCCGATTCAAAACATAAGAAAAAGTAGAAACGATCCGTTTTTCATAACATCGCAAAGTTGGTCACCAACACACTTAGCGGAAGCTTTGAAAATGAAAACTGTTATTATCACTCAATCGTTTTGCCACGTATTCAAACGCAATTGTGGGTCAATTTATTCTGAAACTGTGGTTCCTATGAAATTTCCTAGTTCTCCTCTTTATCAGAGCAGAAAAATCGCGATTATGCTCATCGGGAATATAAATTAATTTTGCAGCGTGTGTCAATTTACTGCCTTTTCGATGATAAAATCTTATGGGAAAAGCTTACTCGTTGGAGGAATGTGTTTTAGAGAAGGATTGATCGGCTAAGAATTTTCTGTCTAGAGATTTTTTAATAGCAGCGAGCATTGGTTGTAATTATACTTCAATGAAACTGTTATGTGCGTTCAATCAATAGCGTCTTAGTTTTTGTCCTGCTGGCATTAGGACATCTCTCCTTACCTCGTTCATAAAGTTATTTATTTGGGTCGCTATCCCTGGCGCTAAATTCTTCTATAGCTAACGTCAGATCAGCCCCTTTCATCTCCGTCAACTGCCTTATCAGCCACAAGTTGTTCCGACTACCTATCTACGGTACTATTTTTTAACAGCGAACATTGATAGCGTTCCTCAGTCATACCAGCCACTGTCATATCTGCCAGTGACATTCTGCCTAAACTCTGTTTCAGCCCACGTCAGAATCAGCCACGTGGCGTACCATTTACTAGTTATCACTTAAATGAAACTTTTCCTACCCAACCTAACCTAACCTAGGGTACGTGTTTTTAACCCGCGGGGCAGAAGTACGTATTTATAACACGCGGGGCCAACATACGTATTTTTCTAGGGTACGTAATGCCGTTTTTTAGTTTTTTTTTATTGAAGTTTCATTAAAGTGATGGCCAGTAAGCTGGTACGCCTGTTTAGGTGTAAAGACAGTGGCAGATATGACAGTGGCAGATTTTGAAGTGTCGGAAAGTGCGTGTGTGCTGAAACATCGTTTAGGTCAAAAGCACGGGTGATGAAAGATTTTTAGCAGTTATGACAGTGTCCGGCCATGACAGTGAGGTGAAATGAAGTAGCGATAATGATCGTGTGCGGAAATAATTTTAGCGCGAATGCTGGGCTCCCATTTATTTTCCTCGTCCTTGTTCACTTTGGCCCCATCGAGCACTGTTGAACGGCCTTCCAATAAATTCTGGGGCTATAGACAATCTGAAACTGAAATTATGATACCTTAGGTAATTTTTAACAATGTTTCACTATAATTTGAATAGAGGTTCGACAAAGTTACGTGAACAAAATATTCATCCATGTCCCTATGTTAACTGTATGAACACAATTTAGAACCATAAATTCACTTATCTTCTTTTCACAACTTTAAATTTGACTGTCATGGCTGACAATTTGGGAGGTAGAAATCTATTGGAATTGGCCGAAAGTGCTGTCATTTCATAGAAGATGCAAACTATTTCTGCATCATTATAATTGGTTGACAAAATGTGTACAACGAACGTTCTTTTCTCTATCAAGTGCAGATGAAAAGCACATGAAATTCTATCTGAGGTGACGAAATGAGCAAAGGAGAGAGAATTCCATTGCCAATAAGATGACAAAAAATGGTCGAGTACTGCCACACGGGAGCCCAGCGTTCGCGCCAAAACTATTTCCGCACACGCGCACTATCGCCACTTCACTTCACCTCACTGTCATGGCCAGACACTTTCATAACCGCTAAAAAAAATTCATCACCCGTGCTTTCGACCTAAACGATGTCTCAGCCCACATGCACTTACCGCCACTTCAAAATCTGCCACTGTCATATCTGCCACTGTCTTTACACCTAAACAGGCGTACCAGCCTACTAGCCATCACTTTAATGAAACTTAAATAAAAAAAATAAAAAACGGCATTACGTACCCTAGAAAAATACGTATGTTTGCCCCGCGTGTTAGAAATACGTACTTCTGCCCGGCGGGTTAGAAACACGTATCCTAGGTTAGGTTAGGTTGGGTAGGCAAAGTTTCATTAATGTGATAACCAGCAAAATGGTACGCCTCGCGGCTGATTCTGACGTGGGCTGAAACAGAGTCTAGGTAGAATGTCACTGGAAGATATGACAGTGGATGGTGTGACAGAGGAACGCTATGAATGTTCGCTGTTAAAAAATGGTATCGTAGGTCGGTAGTCAGAACACCTTGTGGCTGATAAGGCAGTTGGCGTAGATGAAAGGGGCTGATCTGATATTAGCTATAAAAGAATTTAGCGCCAGGGATAGTGACCCCTGCCACACCTTTCTATATGGCATTCGGTAGTAGATGTGAATCGTGAAGAAAATCGACAATGAAATTTATGAACCTCCGGGCAGGCCTTGACAAAGATTTTGAGATTTTCCTTATCATTGATTAGAAATTCTGGCGATGAATCTTTATATCCTTCTGGATAACAAGTATAAAGCCTCTCGAAGCAAGATATTGCATACCCGGGAAGTTTTCGGTATATTAAACGATTCAGAGTACAGATCCAAGAAAGTGTTCGTAGGAGAGTCTTCACTAGTTATATTGTGACCAGTTCTGATCTAAACCGCACCACCAGTTCCCTGTTGTGTTCCTCGATATGTATAACGAATAAATATAGCTCCTTGGAGTATTCAGAAGCAAGCACCCTAGAACAACCATACGTTTGACCCGTGGGTCATGAATAGCCCCCTAGAATGACCAGTACGCTACGCTTCCTTGCGTTTGGAATTACGCGCCCAATATTTGGTTAGATACAGTTCACGGTCCTTTAACTAGGGTAGCAAATCCGTCGCAAACTCAAAAAATGTCTAACTTTTCAAAAACTTGTCACCGCTAAATAATATTCCACTGTCGTATGTAGAGGGAATAATTTTAGCGTTCGCGCTAAAATTATTCTCGCACACGCGCACTATCGCCACTCCACTTCACCTCACTGTCATGGCCGGACACTGTCATAACCGCTAAAAATCTTTAAGCACACGTGCTTTTGACCTTAACGATGTTTCAGCACACAGGCATTTTTCCGCCACTTCAAAATCTGCCACTGTCATATTTGCCACTGTCTTCACACCTAAACGGGCGTACCAACCTACTGGTTATCATTTTATTGAAACTTCAATAAAAAAACGTAAAAAAACGGCATTGCGTAGCCTAGAAAAATACGTATGTTTGCCCCGCAGGTTAGAAATACGTACCTTTGCCCCGCGGGTTAGAAACACGTACCCTAGGTTAGGTTAGTTTGGGAAGGAAAAGTTTCATTAAAGTGATAACCGGTAATATGGTACGCCTCGTGGCTGATTCTGACGTGGGTTGAAACAGAGTTTAGGCAGAATGTCACTGGTAGATATGACAGTGGCTGGTGTGTGTGAGGAACGCAATGAATGTTCGCTGTTAAAAAATGGTACCGTACGTAGGTAGTCGGAAAAACTTGTGGCTGATAAGGCAATTGGCGGAGATGAAACGGGCTGATCTGACGTTAGCTATAAAAGAATTTAGCGCCAGGGATAGCGACCCGTTAAATACACTCAAATTCTATCGTACCTGAATACTATCCAACATGCTCTAATTAGACGCTTCTTCCACATTGCAGCCCTCACGAACTAGACATTTCACGGCGCCTGCATCGTCGTTGTACGTCTGTCACATATAGAAACAATCACATTTCCCTCCAAACAATTCTCTCCTCTGTCAGCGATTTAATTTCGGCCATCTTTACCTTTGGCGCTTTGATCATAGGTGCATAGAAACATTCGTTGGTATATTCTTCAGCGGTAACAGCATTCTGTGTATACGGATAAGATCAACTCTTTGATCAACTTAGTGTCAGGAGTTAACATTCAACACGCGTAGCCTCAACTTATTTAAGTGTCTTGCAGAGCCTATTCCATCCGACTGACACAAATGCAACACGATCCTACATTGTTGGGGCCAACCATCGACAAATATTAGGAATTTAAGTATTTCTCCACGTAACTAATCTAATGCTACATTTAAAAAATCCATACAACCTCTGGAATTGAATTTTTCCGTTTTGTAATCCAACGATAATATATCTGACACACATATGAGTAAATCGTATATAAGCCCAGGCTGCTATTTCAACCTGATAACGTGAGGTAATGTTCATTAGTCCATATTTTCTGTGCATTTGCTCCTGGGTGACGTGCGTATACAATTGTATTGCGATGAAGCCTTCGGTAAAATTATTCATATGGTTTGAAGTTAAACATTTCCAGGTGTCTGTATTCTTTCAATTCCTTTCCGCTTATCTGATAATAACTTGACAACTGGTTAAATTCAACAATGCAAGATGAAACCATATATTTCGTGGGAAATAATATATTGATCACATCCTATTACAGAGCATCGCAAATCAGAAAATGATTACTTATTCGGCCGTGGCTTATGAGCGATCTAATGAGGGTCCTTTTTATTCTGGTTGTTTGAGTGCATTTATGTCCGAAAGCCATTAGAGGTGGCCAGGAACCACTGATTCCAGGGCAAATGTAGAAGGCACATGATAAATCCCTGCCGTATTGGTCGCTTTTTGCGTACTCGAATAAAGTGTTGGTAACTGTAGGGGATGCCATTGGCAATTGGTTGGATATCAGGAATCCACCTATATCTTTTCATTGACTATGCAATTAGTGTCAAGTAACCGACTATTGACCATATGCTATCATATTGCCACTTATGTACTACGGACGATTCAGATTTCATTTCTGATTGGTGACATCAAATATTCCAATCATGCCAAAGGCGGTCTCAGCCTTACATAATAACAATAATATTAAAGTACATGTGTGGATATCACCAGTGTGTGAAGCAACTTGCCCACTCTGGTCACACCTTAACCCGGCCATCTGTTGACAAGTAGACTATTGAAGGGTTGCAATGTTAAACCCTCATTGTCGCACCAAGTAAATTATCCACATTGGCCGTTGTTCCCATTTTTATGAGAAAACACAGGGAATTCCCGAAGTAGTGATTTGTTTTCATAACAGCTATTCAGATTGAATAATATCCTATGATATTCTGTGCGACTTCCCCGCTGATCTAGGAACAGTATTAAATTCTGTTTTTTTTTCAAATTTTCAAATCCAATTCCCATTTGAACGGCGAGTTATCTATCTGACGACACAAAAGCAGCCTCTTAATTCCTCATCAGCTGGGCATCCCAGCGCACTGAGAGATCCGTCCCTGATAATAGTCATACCGATGGGATGCATGTCAATAGATCCTTTCAAGTCCTGCCCAATTACTAAGTAAATTACGAACAATGACCGGTATTGGATATCCTCAGCAAACGAGGGCCTATCTAGTCAGCACTGGCATCCGATGACTTGAAATAATTGCAACATTAAAATGATTGTAACGTATTTTGAATTACCATGAAGGCAATTCCATAGCACGCACAATATCATAAAAGTTAGTATATTCACACAACGAGGGATATGAGTAGGATTAAACTACCACGCCAAAACATGCTTTCGTAAATGCCATAATAATGTCATTGAATGTTTGCCAATAAAAAAACAAATCTTACTACTTGCGCCAATCCTTCTCAAGTTATCGAGGAACGAGGCGATTTTGAAAAAAATCGACAGAAGTTCAGACCGATTATAAAATTGCCTAGTTTCCCTTATTGCGTTGCCATCTTTTAGCTTGTGAATGTTCTCATGCAGACATTATTTACAGTATATTGATCAAAATAATGATAAAAAAAACTCATCGTCGTCGTTACCGCATAGTTAATGTTGAGGTTCGCTAAATTATGGTTCTGTCGCATTTGAAACACTCTCCGTCGTCTCATGACGCACTACTGTTTGTCGCCTTTGAAACACTCTTCATCATCTCATGACGCACTACTGTTTGTCGCCTTTGAAACTCTCCATCATCTGATGACGCACTACTGTTTGTGGCCTTTGAAACACTCTCCATCATCTAATGACGCACTACTGTTTGTCGCCTTTGAAACACTCGCCATCGTCTCATGACGCACTACTGTTAGCCGCCTTTGAAACACTCCTCATCGTCTCATGACGCGACTGTTTGTCGCCTTTGAAGCACTCTCCATCGTCTCATGACGCACTACTGTTTGTCGCCTTTGAAACACTCTCCATCGTCTCATGACGCACTACTGTTTGCCGACTTTGAAACACTTTCCATCGTCTCATGACGCACTACTGTTTGTCGCCTTTGAAACACTCTCCATCGTCTCATGACGCACTACTGCTTATCGCCTTTGGAACACTCCCCATCGTCTCATGACGCACGACTGTTTGTCGCCTTTGTAACACTCTCCATCGTCTCATGACGCACTACTGTTTGTCGTTTTTGAAACACTCTCCATCGTCTCATGATGCACTACGGTTTGTCGCCTTTGAAACGTTCTCCATCGTCTCATGACGCGCTTCTGAAATTGTTCGAGTAACATTACTATAAGATGATATGCATTTAAATAATGTTTATTAGTAGATATTTTCAATTTCACGTTCAACCACCGCCTCCATCACTCAAACTGCAAACAACAAGTCCTCTTCCGTGTCTTAGAGATGAAATCTGTCTATTTGGCGGCCACACAAAGAGGTCCTTAGCGGGAGAAAATGTTATGGCGAGTGACCCATTAATTCTGTCGCGTTCGATGAAATGAGGACAACGTTTAGCCCTGGCTGAGGCATGGACAAAAATATTCGTCAAAAAGAATCGCTGAGTGATGCACCTTGTGGGAAATCTTTGTAAAACAATACAGATCCTAATTAACTGAGGTTTCGCGATCTGGGTTATTTGTCAGATTTTCAACGTCTTCGCTTCATCAATTTTATTTGTCAAATTGTGTATTTACATGCAATTCTTCAATATATGTCAGAATTATTTTGATCGTTCCGAATTTGATAGCAACTGAGGGATTTCTCTTTAGTTTCTTTTTTGAATTGCATAGGTCACTCAATTTACCCACTTTTTTTGAATAATCGTACATACATTTTCCTTCAAAATTCTTAACCTTATTTTTCACTATGACTTGTGAAGTTTGGCTCGTGCTGAACTTTTTAACGTTGTTCAGTAACTTTGGTCTGGCACATTGAGGAAGTAGCTTTTTTTTCTTAACAAAATACAAACAGTGAAAACGGAGATCATCTATTAAAGTATAGAGAAAACAAAACATTACGACAAGCCCACGTGAATATAAATAAAGATTTCCCGTCAACCGAGCTTATTATTAACTGATAGATTAGTGTTTACATAAAACTGACGTTGGGCTCGGGACTAGTTTCTCATATTTGCATAACCGTCATTCAGCTTGTGACTGTGCTCATGCTAACATTATTTAAGGTATATTGAGATACGCTAAATTACTGTTATGTCTCTTTTTGGAACCATTTACCACATGATATTGTTAACAGTAATAACGTAAACAAATTTTAAAACCGCCTCGATAAACACTGGTGGCAACAACTTCCGTCGAACCTTGATCAGCATCCGGCAGCCCATGAACGATGGGCCCGTCATCAAGGCTGGGCTAGTTGTACAGCAAATTCAATTATGGAATAATGCGAGAATGGACTTTTCAGCCTGTCCCAGACCTACTACTTCTACTATGGTAGCTTAGATTAGATTAAGGAAACAAAACGAGCACAAGTGCTCATGTCGAGTTATTCCCTTGAAAGAAGGGTGGTGGAAAGTCAACGAAGCGTTAAAAATTCATGCACACATACAGGAAAACGAAGGTTGTAAGGAT
>SDVV010001353.1:0-26005 GCA_016164225.1 Gammarus roeselii
TAACTTTGTTGTAACTTAACCTCCCGTCCCTAACTTGCTGTACATGTTCCACTCGGATTGCTTCAACTGCTCTAACTTTCTTCCTCCCAGTTCTGATATATGGGGTCGGATTGCAACAGCTGGGCGTGGCAGGCGACGTGGCTACTTGGTCGGGCAGATTGATTTCTTGCACCTGTAAAACATTGTCGTTTGTGCCCGATTTGGAGTCTGCAAAAGTTTCAGCAACAACGAGTAGCAGGAGCTAGGAAATTATATGCTGAGTCTCCAAAAGTTAGTTGAAAACAGGCAGTCTGTAGCCGTTAGCCGATTGGGTCATTTCATCCAGCCCTACTAATTCATGGTTCCTCTTATTTTTGGTCTTAGATTTTTAATATCAATAGGTGTGGATAATTCATAACATTATTATTTTTGTTTCAATTGCTACTCTACTCGTGATAATCCGTAACGAGTTGTTACGTTTATGCAAGAGTTTGCATGGCACCGTATTCTGCCCCAGCTGCAATGCCGTTACCTTGTGGTCAGCACCAAGTGCACCACACGCAGCCACACCAGCGCGACCACGCTGTCACCATACCATCTTTGCATGCTTTACGCCTCATTATGACTGTGTGTGTGAAGAGTCGTTTCTCCATCGCTGGCCTTTGGCGCAGGCATGTTCCGCCGCCTGCCTGCTTGCCAGTCAACCCTCCCAGAGGGACGCCTGTTCGTTGCCTGCGCCAGGCACCAACAGCGATGCAGTGCATTCTTTGCCCGTCCTATTGACAGATGCTGGTCCTGGAGCCCATGTGCCGAAGGTCGTCAAGCTGTCCTCCAGCAGCGGTTTCTCGGCCGTGTGTGCTGGCGGCCGGCCAAGCTGCGCAAATGATCCTAACTAACTACATTCTCTAATTACTTTGTCCGATTTATGCGAGTCAAAATTGGGCAAAATACTCCGAACATGTCACGTCACAATTGTGTGCCCGGCTCTGGCGGCTGGGTGGGCCGGACCTCAATACAGCCCTAGCCCTCTCCTTGATTATAGCATGACTGTAGTAGTTTATGTTGGGAAGGTCTTTTGAACATCTAAATCTTTTATTTAATTGCTTTCCAAAAAACCTTCACTACTCAATTAGCCTCGTTTGGTATTGGCCACAGTAGTTAATTAGCTACGAGTTAACTAGCTACGAGTTGACTAGCTACGAGTTAACTAGCTACGAGTTAACTAGCTACGAGTTAACTACGCCTCCTCATCACTAGGCATTAGCAACATTAAATGATCCGGTGCTAAGGAATCTGTTATGAGCGCTTGATATCGCTCTATTTCTGACTCCGTGACATCGAACACCACTCACGCCACTTGCTGGAGCTGCGCATGTATTATCTCCAGTCTCCACAAGTCGGGGAGTGACCCCTTGTTGTGGACTGAAGTGTAGGCGCCAGTGTCCAGTTCTGAGACTCGTCTCACTCCGCCCAAAGCTGCCTTGTTGATGGAGAGCTAGCGCTAGTCTGACCTTCGTCAAAGTGGTGCTACTGGAACTATCTTATCGTTGATCGCTTCTTTATTAGTGATGTAGGAGATCAAGAGACCATCCTATTTCCTTAGCTGTTACAAATTCTGAATTGCAATAGGTACAGGAAGAGGACCAGTCGATGATGCCCTTCCAATATGTATGAACTTGATACTGGTAGATATAATCCAGGCTGTTCACTACGCCAGGAGGTGTTCAGTCATCGCTCTTCTGGACTTTGCACCCTTGGGCGCAAAACAATGTATTTTATGCCGCCCTGACGCGCACTTCAGCCATAGTGTGCTCACTAGCCTGCTTGCAGGCAGCTCTGCACAGACGTAGGATTGTGCTCACCAGCCTTCTTGAGGTAGCTGTGGCGTGTTTGAGGCGTGCTGCAGACGCAATGGTGTGCACACCAGCATGCTTGGGGGCACCAGTGCCGTGTTCGAGTATTCGAGGCTCTCTGCAGACGTTGAGGTGTGCTCACCAGCTTACGTGCTTGCGCCCCGTTCCCCAATTGTCCGCCATTGTGTGGGCAGGCGTTACAACAGCCTAAGCTTTTCGCTTGACATCGTCTCTTTGCTTTCATGCCAATTTATTATCTGGTGCAGGACGGTCAATTGTTGTGGGCAACATTTTCTTTTGAATAACCTCTAGTGAGAGGTTAACAACATGTATATTGTTGATTCACTTTATATTTGGACAGAAATCAACGTTGCTTCAGGTACGATATCCTCTTAGAATTGAAAACCAATTGCTGGACGGTGGAAATCAGTGATTCAATAATAGATCATTGTAATAAATCCGCAATGTGTTGATTTCCGCAATGTGTTCATTTATATTCTCCTCAGTGGACCACTTAGAAATGAGCTGTAAAATGCCATCAAATTTGAGCTACAGAGGATCTGACTGAGACTTGCAAGGCTGGAACCGTCTCCAATCTGCAATACTTGTGATCATCATTCTTCGTGAGCTTGAAGGCATTGTCTCAGAAGAGATTAGTACACGGTCGTGGTAAGTTGTGGTCGGTCGTGCGATGGCAGAACCCCTTCCTTGTGCAGAATGATGAGCCGAGGATGGCGCAACCGATGGCCCAGAGTCAAGGGATGGCGCATGGCGCTGCGTCGTTAGCTATTTTAGTAATTACACTGACGCTGTGTATGTTGATAAACTGAAGGTGGGAACATACTATGGCAGGAGTGCGGTTGTCATTGCATTGACACGCGACATGGTTGGAAGATTATTAACCACCATTATTTATCGTTGAGAGACGGGACACCCTAAGCACATCGTTGAGAGTCGGGATGGTCGTGGGCGGGGGGGGGGGGCGGTCATCATGACGCGGTAGGGGTAAACCAGTCACACTGTCGAGCCCTGCGGCCGATACTAACCTCAAACCGTACTCATGACCCGGAGGGTGTGTTGCGGGGTTCTCGGCCGGACTTTTTAGCGCAAAAGAGCTAAGGTGTGAGTGTATGAGTATGAGGGTCGGCCACCCTCCTTGCTGGGGGATTTCGGACTAATGTCTGTATCTGTATGCTTAGAAGAAGTTCTAAGAAGAAGCAACGACTCGAAAAATATATTTTTTAAGAAAATTCATTTGCGTCTGCTGTGTAAAAGGGGCTGACGTTAGTTGCTGACATACCAAAGACTCCCACTAGGTAGCTACACTTCTTTTTGAAATAATCCGCACCACCTTTGTAGCTGCGGTCGTGGCAGGTTCCTGGCAGTTCTGATCGTAGTTTTGACCCACATGGCATTGATGCATGGCATTATTCATTTAAAGTTCCAACTGAAAATCGGCTGCCTATACCCGATAATGACGACCGTTTCACACTTCTTTTTACCTCAATACTTTGAATTTTCGAAAACTAATGTTTTGTAAGCAAACTGTGTTTTTAGACCATACAGTGCGGTCGCAATATGCTCATATCAAGCAGCCCTAAAGCGATAATGTTAAGCAGTCCGAACATGATGTGTTGATGTCAAGCAATCCTTGTGTGTTAATGTCGAACAATTCTTACCTGTTGATGTCAACAATCCTTTTGTGTTGATGTCAAGCAGCCCTAACGTTTTGATGTCAAGCAGCCCTAACGTGTTGATGTCAAGCAGCCCTAACGTGTTGATGTCAAGCAGCCTTAACGTGTTGATGTCAAGCTGTCCTAACGCGCCCTTTCTTTTTTCAGGTGAGTGTTGGGGACAGCACCGCTGTCACCTCTAGCGATGTCGCCTACAGCAACTCCAGCGATCGCCTCCAAGACAACGTCTTCTGCACCATCCCTACAAGCTGCGGTAGCAGATGCAGCAGCACCAGTTGCAGATGTATTCACCACACAGGCCCTGGCCACAGTCGACAGTCACTGGGTAGCGCGTCATCGTCGTTGGAAAGCACCAGCACCTCTGTGACCACCATCAGCTGTTGTGGTGCTTCTCATCACATGGACACCCTTAGCCCTCACCCCGGCGAGGCGGGGCTGCCTCCCGCCAGTAGGAGCAGCTTCCACGCCGCACCCGCAGCGAGGACGGTCGGCGTTGCTAATTGTGCCGCCACCGCTAAGATCCGCCGCTGCCAGAGCGATGTGGCGTCCTCAACCTCCAGCAATAATGTCAACAACAACAACAGACTGCAGCACCTGGGGGTGTCGAGTGGTAACAGTGTCAGCAACACCACGTCCATAACGAGCAGCATTGGCTCCACCAACAGCGGCAGCCAGCAACCTTACCTGGGACGCTGCCCCAGCAGAGGTTGCGACGGCAGAGGGAGGCAAGCCGACGAAACCGCTACCCTGCCGACGATGCAGCGCACGAGGAGGTGAGACAAACCTGGCTAACACTCCACGTCCACAGCCCAGACCAAATGGTGGCCGATTGACACTCGCAGCATAAAGAACATTGACTTCATGCTGCAGCAAACCGAATCACCCTAATCTAATCCAAATCGTGGTCGATGGCGGGCAGAAGGCTGGGAGTGTTATGACAGCCTCGCTGTTTTAGCCTAGTGTAACGGTCCCCGCTTAGTAGCTACACCGACTGCTTCTGATTTTGCAATAATTTTCTTATACCTAAATTGATTAGGTAAAGAGCTTGAAAGGGTCCTCGACAGCGCCACTTCAAACCCCTGGCTAGTATTATTGTTAGGCTAGAACATTGGCGCTTATACTGTATGCTATTACATAGGTTTCTCTTCGAAGAGTCAGTCGAGGTTTGGGTCATTATTACATGGGTTATTGATGATGATCGGTTCATATTTTGCGGCCTTTCGACTGCTGTCTCCAATACTCCGTGTTGTTTCTTGTCCGACGTGACTTAATTCACTCTCATAATTGCAATAGTATTGTAGCAGATTTGATACCCCTATGTAATACTTGTATCAGAACGAGTTATTGAAGAATACAGGTATTTAAGCAGCTGATATAATTTACAGATGGGATGGTCGTGGGCTGATGCTGACGCTAGGTGAGGTAGACTGTTCTGTGAGAAATTTCAGGAGAAGAGAGGGAAAGAGGAGTGGTTAAAGATGCAACGAGCCGGTTACTGTTACTGTGTTTTGAGAATTTGGCAAATGTTGCGAAACGAGATTGTTGATGTTGGTGCTCAACCCCAACTCCTCCTGCGATGGAGGAGCCACGACCAGCGCAGAACCCGATGCCCGAGAACCCACCGACGTGTGTGTGTGTGTTGGGAGTGATACAGATGGTGACAGGCCCTATATTAGGCCTGCACCCCTGAGGAAGTTAATGCTGTCGCGCGGGCTCTCCCATAGATCACGCACTAACGTGATGTTATGGTGGAGCCTGCCAGGTGCGATTGTTTGACACGACGTCATGACGTGCTCGACCGAATTAGGTGAACCCCGGCACCACAAGCAGAGATTGGAAGGGACATTTCCCAGTCTATGCTGGTATGACTGTAGGGCCGTGTGGTGCCCGCACCGCAACCTCGACAGGTAGACCTTGTCACTCCTGGGCAGCCCTAGCTCCTTCACGTCCACCCCAGGCGGGTGGCTCTGCAAAATCGTGTTGACTCTGAGCTCATCTAATGCAAGAGCTGTGAAGTATGTGTGTATCTGTTTGTGCATAGATGTGTTATCTGTAGGTTCAAGAATTGTGGCATAAAGGGAACCGAAGTGTGTTATGTAGGTGTCGGCTGGTTGGACGAGGGTTAAGTAGGTTATAGCAGGGGTGTGCCGGGTCTGAGATCTTGTTGAAGAGTTGTGTCCCTCTCATATCAAGATGATGCTTCAGAGGGAGGACCTTGGTTTCTTCATGCAAGTGTGGAATGGGAGTAGTCTGCGTGCAGCCCGTTGCGATGCGCAAGGCCGTGTTCTGTATCCTTTGCAGGGAGTTAATATGTGTGGGTGCAAGGTCCGAGGACCAAGCGGTGTTTGCATAGGAGATAACGGGCCTGATGAATTGTTCGTAAAGTATTGTAATTGATTTCTTGGAGTGACCATAGGAGGTTGTAGTGAGTACCAGAGACACGTTCAGTCTGGGTGTGGTTTTGGTGCCAATGTTAGCTATGTAAGGTTTAAATGCCATCCCCGTGTCATAAGTTACTTCAAGGATGGTGTAGTGGAAAATGGGAGTGTTGTTGAGCGTGACATGGGGGTGGATGCGAAATGTTCACTGTTATCCGGAGTCAACAGTGTGAGAGACGGCTTGCTTGCGGACACCTCCATTCTGTTGTCCAGCAGCCAGACTTCAAGGGAGTTCAGATACTGCTGGAAGTGTGCAGCTGCGGTCTCGCATTTGTGGTGTTGTGTAATTATTGTGAGGCCGTCCGTGTATGAGCGGTTGTTGTGTTCTGTGGGGATGGGCAGGTCGTGCATAAAGGCATTGAAAAGGGAGAGGGATAGCACGGATCCCTGTGGGACACCATTGGGGAAGTTGCGGATTCCCGAAGGCTTGTTGTTGTAGACAGTATGTGCATGTCTACCGGAGAGAAAATTAGCAAGCCACTTCTTAAATTTTATGGATGTGGGTGTTAAGTATTTTGTTTATGAGGACGTGTCTTGGAACTGTGTCGAAGGCCTTACTTATGTCGATAGCGCATACCAGGGTTCGTTTGGCTGGCTTCGTTTCGTTCAGGCCTTCATGGATGGTCTGGGTGAGGTTGGTGAGGAGCGTGGTTGTGAAGTGTTGAGTTCTGAAGCCGTGTTGCGTAGGGGAAAGTGGGATGTGTGCATTAATTTTGTTAAGAACCTGTCTCTCCAAGATTTTCGAGGAGTTTAGGAGGAAGAAAATGGGTCTGTATGAGGCTAAATCTGTAGGAACTTTATTTTGTTTCAGGATGGGGATGATTTTAGCTTCTTTCCAGTTGTTGGGTATTGTATTGTGTAGTACGGAAGAGTTAACGATGTCTGTGAGGCCCGCGATGGCGTGTGGCCCTAGATGTTCAAGGTGAATGTATGATATGCTGTCTGGGCCCGCTGCTGAGGAATTTTTGGTCTGGCGGATAGCGGCTATTGACATGGCTAGTGTGAAGGGAGTTCATGTTTGGATCAGTCGGCAATCTGTGTAGCTGTTTGAGTATCCTCCTGTTGTCTGGGTGGTGTGATAGGTGGCAAGTGTTGGCATAGTGTTTGTTGAGTATGTCTGCTTGTTGTTGGTCTGATGGTATGGTGTGTGTGTTGGGTGGATGGATTGCCTCATGTGTGTTCATGTGGTTCGTGTTTGTGTTGTTGAGGCTCCTAGTGAGTTTCCATAATTTTGATAGTGAGGTTCGGAAGTTAGTGTTTGCAAGCACGTCACATCATTGGTTCGTCTGTTGCTTCCGGATATCTGCATCTATTTCTGCGTTAAGGATTTGAATCAGAGTGATTCGGTTGTTGGCGGAGGATAAATTACGGAGGTGGTTTCGCTGCTGAATTTTCCGCTTAATTTTGTCCGAGAAGGCTGGATTAAAGCCTCGGATGAATCCGGCGGGTATGTGTTGTCTTTCTGCGTGATTGAGTACTGTGTTGGAGTGTTTTGTGGCTGTGTCGATTGATGTGTATTGGGTGATGTCAAAGTCTTGTAGAGCGATTTCAATCGATGTTGTGTATTCGTCCCAGTCTGCTCTCTTGTAACGAAAAGTGTGAGGGGGCAAGTTGGTAGTTAATGACTATTGGGAGGTGGTCGGATGACATGTCCTGGTGGACCGTCCGCTGACAATTTAGCGCGAGGTTGAGGGAGCAGAATGAGACGTCGGGAGAAGTCGGTTGTGTATTGGGATTAAACGGCTTTACGAGTGGGTGTGTCTGCGTTGTTCAGTGTAATAAGTGTTTCTAGCTGATCAACATGAACACTGCTCCTCCGGTCACCTCTATGCGAGGCAAACCAGGAGAGGTCGTGCGCGTTGAAATCACCTAGGGCGAAGATGTTAGTGGTTGTGTTAAGGTAGTCTAGGTGGGGCGTATAATGAGGTGGACATGAACTGGATGGAGGGATGCATATGTTGAATATATTGTATTATTTTTTGTGAATTTGTATGTGTTTCAGAGTTCCATAGTGTGATCAGGGGGAAGTTGTGCAATAATAAAGGCGGCTGTGTTGGTGAAGTGAAGATTTTTATGTACTAGTGTAATGAGTCCACCACCACCGTCGTTGTTAGAACGGTCGTGGCGGAGTGTTGTGTATCCAGGAAGCTTTGGTGTTTTGGGGTGTTGTTTAAGTTTTGTTTCCTGGAGTAGGGCGATGTGGATGTGATGTTTGTGTAAGAAGTGTTTTACTTCGATTTGTTTCCCACTAATGGCATTTGTGTTCATTTGTAATATATTTAGGTTTTGCCATTGGGTTGGGGTTGCTGTAGTGTAGCAGGGGGGTGGTGTGGAGATGGGGGCGGCGGCGGAGTGGGTGCGGGTCGTGGACCCGGGGCAGAACAGGTGTTGCCCCGGACAGAGGAGCCGCCGTCAGTGAGGCCGACGGACGCCCAGGAGAGGAGCCCATCAGAAGTGAAGGCGCGTTGGGTGTTGGTGCGGGGCAGGGGAAATGGTGTTATTGTTGATATCTGTATCGATGTCATGGGATGGGTGGTAGTTCATGCATTGCCACCCGTGTGGTATGTTTCTGTTGTTGTGGACACTAGAGCATTGTTTAGTGTAGTGTGTCCATGTCACACATCTGCACTGGATCGCGCCAGTGCGGCGTATGTAAGGACGCCCGCAAGTAATACATAGGTATGCGTTGGGACCAAGGTTGGGTTCGATGTCACCGGCTTGGAGAAGGAGGAGGGGGAGGAACGCTGGCAGTTTTCTTCTCCCTAGGGAAAAAAACGGTGTGATTTTTGTGGCTCTGGTGTCAGGGGTTTTGTCTGCGGGCCTGGGTCCTGGGCAGCGCACAGGCCGCGTCCACGCCGACGCCATCGACGGCTACGTGAACAGGGGGGGGGGGAGGTTGAGGGACTTTCGAGAAGCGGCGTCCAGCCCGGGACGCTGACTCCGTCCACAGCGTCCGACGCTCCGATACCGCCACCGCGAGCAGGCCACTTCGCGAAGGCCAGCCCGACGCTCGTAGGCTCCTTCTTGGACGGCCGAAACGTAATGGATGTGGGTTGCGGTTGGTCCGGCAATTAGGACACAGCTGGGGTCAACAAGTAGAAGCTGTCAGCCCCTGCGGCTGACACTGATCTCATACCTCACTCCTGGCCAGAAGTGTTTGTTGCTTGGTCCTGGCTCGTCTTTTAAACACTAAAGGGCTACAGTACGGTGTGAGTTTGAGGAGTGTATGGTGCAACTTGCCGTCGGCCACGCCTCTTCTGGAGAATTCGGCCTTGCTTCTGGATCTGAACAGTCTCACGATGAGCTGGTATTAGATTTATGAAGAGAATTTAGGATAAACATGGGATTTTTTCTCGATTCCTTTTGTGATTAAAGTTGTCTGTTGGTTCGTCGTGCAGCCTGAAGCGCAGCAATGGGTCGACCCACCTGAGGCGGTCGGTGAGTCAACCGCTGGACCTGAACAAGTCTGTGCTGGAGAGTCCCCGCTGCGGAGGGATGGGACACTCATCGTGTGGAGGGACTAGTAACCATCACCCCCACCATCCAAATAGACCCCAGCGACGGCCCAGCACCGGCGATCTGCTGGGGGAGGCCCACACCACGTCTGAGGAGGAAACCGCGGGCTCTGACGGGGAGGAGCGGAGAGATTACGACCTCGACGTGGTAGGGACCGCTCAACCAATGGTGCAGTCGTATTTTCAACACATGCGTTCCCATTCAAATTCATTAGATCTTGTCACCATACTAGAACATTGGGGAATAATTCATGAAATTGCATCTCTCAATTCAATTACTCTCTCGATTCAATTACTGCTGACCGAGCGTTGCAGACCTGACTAAACTGACGGTGTCCTCCTTATCTTCAGACCTGCAGTGTGGTGTACGCCGAGGCGCTCTGGGACCACGTCACGCTGGACAACGAGGAGCTCGTGTTCCGCGCCGGGGAGCTAATCTCGGTAGTGGACCGGACAGACCAAGACTGGTGGTGGGGCCGCATCGGTCACCGCGCGGGATGGTTCCCCGTTTCCTTCGTTAGGGTGAGTCGTCTATATTGGGTGAGAGTAGCGAGAGAAATCGTGTTTGCAGTTAATCCATTGCCGAGTTACCGTCAATTATTTTTTTTGTATTTGCTCATTCTTTTTTTGGCTTAAGACGATAATTCATTATCCAATAAATTTCATCATTATGGTGAGAAATACTCAAATGTGTCTTAGAAGTGGCTCATCTAAATAACAAAGAAAATGTTAGTTACCTCCTCTTGCGAAATCCGGCACGTATCCTACCACAAACTGTTCCTGCAGTGGATAAGCGATCGCACTCACACTTGATTAAAAGACCAGTTTTTTGCCCTCTTTAACTGAAGCATTTTAAATCTAACGATATCTTGATCGCATTTACTCTGACGATGTCGTGTTTCATCGTATTTATAATTTGACGTTTGACGCTGCAATGGCACGGACTGTGCTACTAGCAAATCTGTTCACCAGTGTATTCCTGTTTCTATTAGTTAAATTACATTCTACTAACAACCCTGGTCACAAATGTAACCCTCTATCTGCGAATTCGGCACCAGAAAGACGTTAGCTTAACTGCGTGAGAAACCGCGGTCACAGTAATCTAATTTTAGGCCTGCTTCCCTATAAAATTTTGTCACTTCAATCTAGTCTAATTCTGTTTCTACAGTTGCTCGTGAACCAGCAAGAGCATCTGTCATCCTCGCAAGAACTCGACGCTCCTGAGGAAGACGAGCACAGCCTCCCTGAGGAAGGCGACGACTCGTGTCACGATATCCTCGAAGCAAGCCTTTCAGACGTGGAGGGCGGGCTGGCGGAGAGCGCGGTTGGCCGACAGGTTAATCGCGCTTTGTCGCAGCAGAGCGCCGTAACACCGCGGAAGGGAAGCGTGTCGGGTCTCTCGCACGATCATACCAGGGCTAATGTCATCAAAGAAATAATCACCACGGAGAGGGACTTTGTCAAACACCTTAGAGATGTTGTGGAGGTGAGTGGCTCACACTAGGAATAATAAATCATCATAGCTGAAGTCTGATACTGAGCATTTTGCAGACCACATTAAAAAAAATCGTGTTGTCGTGCGGATCTATCATTCATGATTTGTATCCCTTTTGCACCGCAGTACTCCGGTTCATTAGGAACCTTCTTTTTCTCCCAATTCAAATCGTAATTCATATTACATATGCGTATTGGAACTCTGCATTATGTAACTTGATGGTAGTGTTAGCAGTTCTGTTGACGGTTGTTTTGCAACAGTACCAGGGGTGATATTATTGTTTATTATGATTTGCTGTTACTAAGCGGTTCAACGGTTGTTTTTGTTGGTATTTGTGTCTCGATGATATTGTTCATGCTGTAAATTATTTCGTTACATGACCTTCCTTACTTTTCTGCACTTTCAGGGCTACCTCAAACAGGCACGCCGCCGCCCCGACATGTTCCCCACGGCTCGAATCAGCACAATCTTCGGTAACATGGAGGAGTTGTACACCTTCCAGACCTCTTTCCTTAGGGACCTTGAGGAGTGCATCAACTGGGACGCACTACATCTGTCCTGTGTTGGAGAGGCCTTCATTAGAAACGTGAGCCGCTTGACTGTACGCAGCCGCCTCCTTAAAACACGAGGTCGCGTTAGAGTCATTATTCGCTCACGTATGCACAATTCTTAGATCGTTAGCGCTTAAGGATCCGGCAAGGAGCCTTTACACTCGATCCGGGTTAGTTGATGAGTTTTTTGCCGGAGTCACTGCTATAGGCAGTCACCTAATTGTATCAGTGACAGACTCGCGACCGACAGCAGCTCGTGTTCATCAAGCTGCTGCCAAAAAAGCGTTGGACGTCCATGTTAGCCATTCACCCCTTGGTGTGAAGAAGGTTGCGGACATTAAAGATCTTCTGACAGATGACGTCACTTTCGGGTATGTCGGCAGAAGGTGGCAAAACTTTAAAGATCTACTGACAGATGGCGTTACTCCATGGATTATTTCGGCTTAACCAGTAGATGTGTGTGGCAAGTGCATGCTTGGGTCATAGCCGGCATCACAAACCAACGAGCTTGTGTTTCATGCGTATGACCTTGTAACAAGTTCTTTAAACCTAGCATTTGTAATAACATAGCGGAAATGTCGGGAGTCGTACTATATCTTCTTGTGTATGCCATGGCTATTGCACTGCCATTTGTCATTATTTGGCACAGTCTTTTATGAATTTTGTAATTTTGTAGCAGACGTTTTATTCCCTAAAGTTCTGATTTTTACTTGATGTTGTTAACTAATTTTTATGTTGGGTACAGAGCGACAAGTTCGAGATCTACTCCGAGTACTGCAACAATCACCCGTTCGCCGTTTCTGAGTTGCAAGAACTGTATCAGCAAGAGAAGTATGTGCACTTTTTTGAGGCATGTCGACTGCTTCAAGAAATGATCGACATCTCACTGGACGGCTTCTTGTTAACACCGGTGCAGAAGATTTGCAAATACCCTCTCCAGCTTCAGGAGCTCCTCAAGTATACTAAGGTGAGCCACACATTCAACTTTCAGGTTCAGAACTTTTCAAAATATTCAACATTCGATCTTCGTTCATTATCTACCTATGTGTTTTATTTGATTGAATAATCCATGACTATTCTTCACTCCGTTTCCGCCCTCTGTCTACTCCTACCCTTCTTCTCCCCCAGCCCGAGCATCCCGACCACACAAGCGTAGAGGGTGCTCTCAGCGCCATGCGGGCCGCCGCGCTTCTCGTCAACGAGCGCCGTCGACGGCTCGAGTGTCTTGAAAAGATCGCCGCTTGGCAGATGACGCTCGAGGGTTGGGAGGTGAGCAAAGGGTGGTGAGCTACCTGGCAGAGCTAGAAGTAAAGTTGAAAATGGATTTTTGAATATTTAAAATATATTGAGACAACACTTACCAATGTAAAAGAAGAGTTCTTGTAGACGTTTTTTGTAGACGTCCAAATCACGTAGCTGAACGGCTCATTTTCTTTGAAACCTAGTTGAACTATATTATATTCATAACACAACGCAGGTAGGATCTTTTCTCGCACACAGAAATAACAAAGAAAACAATGCAGACGCAAGGAATCGCACAACACTGAAATATCCGGAAGAAAATAATATGGAGGCAAGGCCGATTCCCCAAAAACGTGGTGACCAACGGCAACACACTCCCCCTATGCACTCACACCCATACCTAAACTTAGCCTTATAGTGCGCAAAGGTCGTGTTAGGAGTTTTGACGTTCGGTGCCAGAAGGACATTGACTCCAGTCCACTAGAAAGCCTTGACACTCTAATCTAATCTCGGGTTAGGGGTGAGGTCGGAGATCACTGTTACCAGCAGGGCTCGGCAGCGTTCTCTGCTTTACCCCTGCTGCGTCATTGTTAAAAGGCTCTTCCTCACACACATCCATCTTGTTTGTTGCCAAGAGGTTTAGGGCGGGAAAACACGTCACGTCTAACCATTGCAAATTTTTTGCTTCCTCTACACTGATGTCCCTCGTCCTCAAAACCTGTTTCGCGCTATCCATCCTCCCAAATTGCTGTCTTCCCCTTGGCCTATTCCCACTCACCTCTGCTTTCATCAATCTCCTATCAATTATCCCAAGCATGTGTCCAAACTACGTCAGAACACGTGAATCTACTCTGTCCTCCTAATCACCATCCCCGATCTATTTTGAACACCGGCATTATTATTATATCCCTCAACATCACTCCGGCCGTGCATCTCGAACATTTCGTCTCGAGAACATTAAACCTACTTTCCTTTCTTGTAGAGCACAGTTTGGAGTAGTACCCCCTCATACAACCCTTCTTTGCTCACATAACAGATGTCCTGCAGCTCATTACACGCTTTTCCCCGTGGTAGTAGATCAAATCTCTAATCTAATATAGTGGCTGGTTTGAAGTTCGTCACCAACAGGTCATTGACTGCAGCGCGCTTGAAAAACCTTGTCACTCTAATCTACCTCTTGACCTACTGCATTCATTTGTATCGACTTGGCACTCGTACAGCGGGACAATGCAAGCACTGCACCACTCAATCGACACATCGCCAGACAAACGCAGATTTAGTAGCCTCTCTACCCATTTGACTACCATTATTCCATTCCTCTTTAGACACTCCGTCGCAACACCGTCCAAACCAGGGCCCTTTCTTGCTTTCATCCCTCCACTGCCTCTTACACGTCTTCTTTAATAATGTCTTCAACAATTTTTACACCCAAAGTCGGCATCCGTGCACCACCACCCACAGCAAAAATGTCAGCCTCTCTGAAATCTTCAACATTCAACAACTCCTCAAAATACTCAGCTGACCTCTCGCGTGCATCACAACTTTTCAATAACAAAGTGTCCTACGGGTGAGCATGCGATGACTCGCGCTGAGGCTCCGGTGGAAATGAGGCTCAAATCAAATCAAAATCCAATAACAATCGGCTGCTTTCATTTTTCACAACTTCCTCCTTCCTCGCCTCTCTACCCCACCTTGCATCAGCGTCCCTCTTTACTCTCTTTAACACACGATTCACATAGGCCACCACTGACATCGCTTGCAGCCACTCGTGAAAACTTATTTTCTGCCTTGGCACTCTAATCTTCTCTTCTGTGACACCGCTATTTCACCCTCGTCGTTCCACCAAGCCAAAACCTTCCGTGCCCTACAGGGGAGCCTAAGATGACTCGCGTTGAGGCTCTGGTTGAAATGAGGCTGCAATCAAATCAAAAGCCAAAACCCTCCTCCTACACTCGTCCACACGGCGCATATCTCAACAACTCACCTCTGAATGTCCGGTGGAGAAGTACACCTAAATCTACTCCAATCTAATCCTCCATCAATGCTTGCTGGAACTCGGATCAGCACTTGTTTGCCTCTCACCTTCACTACTTCTTTTTCTATTCTCATGCTTTTGTTCCCCGGCCATCTTTGCTCCACTCTCAATCTTCCTTCCACAAGTAGATGATCAGATATTCCTCTCTTTCGACCATGAGACGAACAGAAACTCTTCTCCTTCCACTAGTTGATGAACATACATCCCTCCACCCTCCCCTCTCAACAGCTGCACATCCATCAGCCTTCCTCCCACCATTCTTCTCAAAATAAACCTATAATCAATCAACGATTTATCCACCACGGGCCACTTTCACCCATGTGTACTTGTGTGGATATATTGTTAGCAAGCTATTTCCCCACCACGAGTACCCGCTCTATTAACAAACTTATCAGGTTCTCACCACTGTCGTTCTACCTGAAACGCCATGCCTCCCTACAACATTCTCCAACCCTACGCCTAAAACTTCCGCATTTAGGTCCCCCCAGTACCACCTTGTTGTAGTGTTCTCGAAAGCTATAAATTCACTCATTCAGACTAATCCAAAAATACTCCCTATCCTCCTCACTCCTCATGCTACCTGGTCCATAAGCACTCACAAACGTTCATCTTTCTAAACATAACTTACCCTTCACACACAACAGTGTAGAGGACTCTCCCTTCCACTCCGTTTCGCAACTAGCCAACAGATCACTCAATAACAACACCACACTTCCGTGCCTGACCTTCCTCCACACCTAGCTTCCTTCTACTTACTACATAAAACTCATATTCGCCTTCTACCCTGCAACTTCTTACTCTGCACCAATGCGTCAAGCTTCCGCCTCACAACGCGCCCTACGGTGGAGCCTATTATGACTCACGTTGAGGCTCCGGTGGAAATGAGGCTCAAATCAAATCAAAATCCACCTCACAAATCTTTCTCAACGCTTCATCGGTACTACCACCACGCACATTTGGCGACCATGACAATAGGGTTCTGAAAGGCGTGGGTATTTCCTCCTCCTCCAGCTCGTCTGGCCTTCTTAGAGTTGAACGAGATTGGAAAATTTGAAAGTGAAAATAAACATCTAACTAGTCCTTGAAATTCATATAACATTTTGGAAAACCGCTCATTGACTCTGACAGACGACCGGACCGCTTCAATCAAAACAGTCGTGGCGAAAACCCTTCAATTTGTCGGATGAACATACCATTGTAAATGTTCATTATCTCCTGCTGTTGCAATCGCTGTCTCGCTCAAATCTAACCTACGCAATAATTTTCCGTCATTATTCTAACCTAACATAATCTCCGACTCGGTCAGGGTGCTGAGCTTCTTGACAGCAGTTCCCAGCTGATCCACCAGGGGGAGGTGGTGAAAGGCGCCGGCAGCTCATGGCCCAAGGAAGTGACGCTCTTCCTGTTCGACCGACTGCTTGTCTACTGCAAGAAGGATCTGATCAAAAGAAATACATACGTTTACAGGGGCAGAGTCAATTTGGACCAGTGTGCTGTTGAAGATCTTTCAGAGATCAAAGGTATTTTGCACCGAGGTTCCTTTAGTGCTTAGTCAGATACTCAACACTTCGATCTAAGGATGAACTTTTTATGTGAAGAAGTGATTTTGGAGGATGGTGGTGTAAAATAACCTTGCCTGACGGTTGGTGGTTTATTGCAGACGGCGGTCGCGGCAGTGGGGTAGCTAACGCCTGGAGGATACACTGCCTCGATAAGAACAAATCATACGTGTTCGCCAGCAAGACTCATGAGGAAAAACTTAAGTGGCTGGAAGCACTCAGGTAGGAACACGAGTTGAAGGGAATGTTTAAATCGTATTGTTACTTTGATTTAACCCCTGTAGACATCTGTTGGGTTCACGGGCCGCACGAAGTCACGGACGAACCCGGGGGGAGGGGGTGAACACCCTTCTTTCCCTTGAGTCTTGACTCTGTTTGACCCTTCACTAATCTTTTTCGCGTGGCCTACGGGGTAGCTAGCGATGACTCGCGTCTTAGCTTCGGTGGAGACAAGCCCGCTTATCTGATTCTTACCTCATCCATCCTGAATTTGCCTCATTTGTATGTTATGTTCGGTTGATAATGACCACTCTCCCAATAGTCGTTGTACAACGGATCTTATTTTTTTTTGAATGGCTGATAACAGCCAAGTTGCGCTCTTTCATGCAACGTTTTTGTACGACTCCTCATTTTTCTTCTTGCGATTTTTGCTGTTCTCATGCTTCGGTACCAGAAGGACTTTGACTCCAGTGCGATAGAAAGCCTTGACTATAACTTTTTTTTATCTAATATCTGTGCTCATGCTCGAGATTGCATATTTCTGCGTAGATCTCTTGCATAGGATCCACTTTTCCTCCTTCATCTTCCCCTCGGCAGGTGCTGGGGTGAAATTACCCCGGCACCTCGAGGACAACTGCCAATCTCTGGGACGTGATGGGCAATATGCAAGAAAATTTGAAAGGTAAACTACCAGTCACAATCTGTTCACGGTATAGAATGAAGTGTATTCACGTGACTTATGTCTATTTCATATCATTTCTAAGGCGAGAGCGGCAATTGGTGGCAGGCGACATGCTATCGGGCTTCCTAGTGTCCAACAAGACGCGCGAGCTTGCGTGGAAGGCGGCCCACAACAGGCGAGCGCGACCAAAGAAGCCCAGGAGTGAGTGGCGGCATCAACCTATTTAGAAACGACATGACTAGGGTGTTATTGATACTCTTGTATTGTTTTCTGAAGTTGATCGAATTGAAATAATGTTGTAACGAGTCCCCGTTGGCAATAGAATTAGATAAGAAACGCGTATTCATGTGGTGGTTATGAATAAATTCAAATTAGATTAGATTTGTCAACACATGTAATGTTTTTCACCCTTTCAGCGAGCAAAGTTCACAAACGGAGTCATGCCTTGACTCACGCCCAGGCCGCGCAGCTAGTGAACATTGATCGCGAGCTCCGCAGCAACAGCCTGCCGTCACATCAACAACAACAACAGCAGCGACTCAGTAACACTGTGCCGCTTACCGCAGATTCTTCTGAAAGCAAGAAGAGGGGTAAGCCTCCTAAATCATCGTCATTCTGTACCATGACATCAAGTGGATGCTAACAGATATTTATACACATATAAAACCGTTCGTGCCAGTTAAGTCAATGAGGTTGCGGACGATACGACATAAGTAATGGTGTGTGTGCTGATACAGGACTTGTTGAACGAGTAAATGTGGGCAAACTCAATTAAATGTTTGGCGTGTGGTTTTAACCTTGTAATGCATAACACTTCTACGATGTACAGATTAAATTGACATCGTGTAAATACTTGGATACTGTTGCTAATTGTTTGACGTAGTTGCAAAACGATTTGACATTTTTCGAAACTATTTGGACTGTTTACACCGTTTTTGACATCGCGTCATCCATCACGTAAACTGCTTATTTAAAGAACTGAATTTAGCAGCACTTAAGCCAGGATTTGTTTTCTGCTTTAAATTAGGTTTCATAATTTCCCAGTTGAATTCACCATCTATCTACGCTTCCAATGTTCCGATTGTAAAATTCTGAGAAACCGCATCAAATGTCTGTTCAACCTGTGCTAATAATTTAATATCTTATCCAGGTTTATGGTTCAGCTTTGGGGGACAAAAGAAGAGCCGAAGCCAGACGAGAGGAAGTGACTTGCCGCAACCAACACAAGTGTAGCGTTCCAACAGTGCTCTCGCAGCCGTCAAAAAAGAGGACCCTGCATTGCCACTGTTTGCATTATGCTGGCGATAGCAAAAGTTTTAAGCATTTTAGATTCCAAAACGGACTGATCATAATAACCGTATCACTAAAGAGAACGTAGTATCGTGCTTAGTTTCATCTTGTGAGTCTTATTTTAACTTTTCAATATGGTTTCTGTTACGTAACCTGTGTTTTAAGTGACATGATATCCAGGTAGCTAGCTAGCTAGCTATATTGCATTTCCGAGCCATTTAAAAAAAAACATGTACCGAAGTCACTAATCTGTGAAGGCCGTATGGAATGTTGCCGTTTATGAAGGGCGCTGTATGATTCCATATGCAGCGTTTCCGCTATTTTAAGAGGTTCGTTTGTAAATCTGATCTCTCGTGTCAGTGTTGCACTGCTTGCTTTTGCAATCTGCTACCTTCATTTGAATTTTCTAATGATCCTTTGCCTCAGGCTAAAAGTTGTAAATTTCTCGTCATATTAATCCCAAATGACGTCGCATCAATTCGGTATTGCTGCACCAGTAAAATAAATTCATGTTCGTGATAGTAATGCGTATAATACCGCAATGCACAGCCAACAGGACGAAGAAACCCTTCTTCGAAGTGTGTATGTGTCCTCGTTGATGAGCTACAATTTGTTGAATGGTCATTTCATTTGCTATGCATACGATTCTTGCTACTAGAAATGTCCAGAACTTGTCTGATAGTTGTTTTTAATACATCGGTTGATTTCTAATACATTGTTAGCTACTGAATTTTTGTAGTTGAGTGGCGTATCTTGTTCATCGTCTGCTCGAAGTTACGTAAATGAAGAGAAGTCGAGCTTGAAAATAAGAGAACAGATCTAGTTGGAGAAAAACTTCGAATAACGTTTGATTTCATATTCAAGATGGTTCTAAAATGGTACAAGCACATCGAATCAATGCATCCCGGCAGATAAGTTACCACTTTGATACTACAGTTATCGTTCATGTTAACCAGGTTCCTATATCGGCTTTGAAGTATATTCTCGACTTTGAAATCAAGGATATAGATCGGTCACAAATTTTGTCCAACAATTTGAAACTTGCTGCATCACAAGTTACGTTGGCATTTTTAAGAGCAGGTTCCTTAAAGAAGCAACTACTACTACTACTACTACTACTACTACTACTACTACTACTACTGAGGTAGGCTTGAAGCGTTTGTATAACTGAATTATTTGGATCTTTTTTCAACCTCGGCTGTGGACACTTGCTTTTTAGGCAAGTAATTTCTATCCTTGTACATATTTGTATATGATATCTGTAGCCTTTTCCTTCTTTAGTTATTCAAACTCGTCATAAAGTTATATCACGTGTCTTATCAGTAAGTGTTACCTATTTATTCTGCTAAGTGTACATAGCACAACTGGAATACTTAGTGGCGTTCTAGTCATATTTCATGAATCCTTGTTTAGGTCTGTTGAGCCTCTTTCACTGTCATTAAGTGTCTCCTTCCAACCAGTGATATTGCAACCTTGCGGCCTAACTTCACAACGATTAAACAGAACAAATGAATCTTCATTCTACTTATAAGTGGATTATTGTGATCTGTTGACTAATACAAACAACGCGAGGCACTTTTACTCGATTAACATGTACAAGTTTCCAGTCCACTATACCAGATATGATTGTTCTAACCCATCTTACTCCATTCCTGTTTGATATGAATTGTAATATTTGTATTTATATGTTTTTTAAATGGATAGTTTACGTACAAATGACTGTAAATCTTGTAATTACAAACAAACATCGAATTTGTGGCATTTATTTGAACGAAAAAAATCATGGTCAATCAATGAGCGAACTGTTTTACAATGAGCCTTGTATTTTTTTTTGTATTAGATTGAGGTAACTTTAGATTAGATTAAAACACTGAACTTCCTCCAAGAGCTCTCCATTTAGGGTAACACTAATTTTGCTCGCATTGACAGTCCTCGTGCATCTCATTACTTTACTCATATCCACGTTATCTCGAAGCTTCCTCCTATCACACACTCTACCAAACTGAGAAACTAGCCTACATAGCTTCTCCTCTGAACCCGCAACCAGGGCCGTATCATTAGCAAATAACAACTGGCTCAACAGCCAAATCCGCCCATTCGCTTCCAACAGTTCCAAGCTACGATCCAGCACACTCGCGTTCACCTCTCTGACCACTCCATCCATCCACATTGAGGTTGAACAGGCAGGGAGACATCACGCAGCCTTGTCTCAGTCTCATTTTCACTGTGAACTAATCACTCACCTCGCTTCCCACTCTGACACATGCTCGGCTGCCAGCATAGAAACTCTGCATCGCTTTCAACAGCTTTCCACCGACTCCATACAAACGCAACACCCGCCACAGCGCTCCCCTGTCAATCCTGTCGTATGCCTTTTCCAGATCCATGAAGGCCCAGAACACATCCTTTTGCTTTGCAAGGTACTTCTCACGGACCTGTCTCACTGCACAAATCTGATCGGCACACCTTCTACCACTCCTAAAGCCACATTGTTCTACTACAATTGTGCAATCCGTACATACCCTAATCCTTTTGATCAGCACTCTGCAATACAAATTACCGACCACACACAACAAACTGACGCCTCTTGAGTTACAGCATTCATTTCTATTTTCTTTGCCCTTATACAGTGGGACAATGCAGGCACTGCGCCACTCAATCGGTACCACGCCCGTCACAGAACAAATGTTCAGTAACCTTGCCAACCATTCTTCAATCGTTATTCCACCCTTTTTCAGGCACTCAGTCGCAACGTCATCCAAACCAGGGTCTCTCCCTGCTTTCATCACCTCCTGCACATCTTCCTAGTAATGTCCGCAGCAAGTCTCTCGCAAAAAAACTGCATCCGCGCACCTCCACCCACAGCAGCAATGCCAGCCTTTCTGTTATCCTCCTACGGGGGAGCCTATTATGACTCGTGTTGAGGCTCTGGAGGCCCAAATCAAAATCTGTTATCCTCGACATTCAACAATTCATTAATATACTCGACCCACCTTTTCCGTACACCACCACTTTCCGTCAACAACTGGCCGTTCTCATCTTTCACCGCCTCATCCTATCCGGTCTCTCTTTTTCTCACCATCTTTCCAGAACATCTTTTTGTTCGACTCAAAATTCAGGCACAACCGTCTGCCCCACCTGGCATCAGCGTCCTTTTTGGTTCTCCTCACCACTCGATTTACCTCCTCCCTATTTTCTTTAAAGTCATCATAGGCCACTACCGACTTCGCCTGCAACCACTCTTCAAATGCTCTTCTCTTCTGCGCCACAGCCAGTTTGACCTCCTCGTTCCACCACTTTCAGTCCTTCCGTCGGCACCCGCCCATACGTCGCACACCAAACACATTCTTCCTCCACATCTTACAGGTCCTGCCCTCTCACGTTGTCAAATTCCTCCCTCAACGCCCGCTGGAACTCCTCCGCTCTGCTGTTCTCATTAGGTCACTCGCAATCTCTCTTCCTTCTCCCACTCTTTTGTTGCCCTTCCACCCAAGCTCCACTCTCAATCTTCCATCCACCAGCAGATGATCAGGCACTCCTCCACCCTCTCCTCTCAACACCCGCTCATACAACAGCCTCCGCACCACTCTCCTTGAAATCAGCACAAAATCCATTAGCGCTTTCTCCACCACTTCACCATGGGTAATCCTTACCCATGTGTACTTGTGTTTATCTCGCTTCTTGAACAGGCTGTCCCGACTAGCAGCTCCTGCTCCTGCTCCATGCATAAACTTATGAGATTTTATCCACGGTCATTCCTAACAGGAACGCCATACCTTCCTATCTTTTTATCCACTACTGCCCAGTACAACCACATTGAATTGTCTTCCAAAACTCTCAATGCACTCGCTCAGGTCAGTCCAAAATTGCTCCCTCTCTTCCTCACTCCTATCGCTACCAAGTCCGTATGCACTCACAAATACCAATTTTTCTACGCCAAACATTACTTCTACCCTCATCAATCTTGAGGTCACCGCTTTCCACTTAGTAATGCTACTAGCCAGTCGATCACTCAATAGCAACATCACATCTTCTCGTGCCCAACCTTCATCAACGCCTGACTTTCTTCCATTTACCACTCCTAACTCACATTCGACCTTACCCTTCAACTTAGTCTCACTCAGCGCCAGCACATCCAACTTCCTCCTCACAAACATATCACCAATCTCTCGCCTCTTTGCTTCAGTCGTACTACAACCACGCACATTCAGCAACCCTAACAATAGGGTTCGGAGAGGTGTGAGCCCCTCTTCCTCCCGCTCGTCTTGCCTCTTAGGGAAATTTTTTACAGAGGAGGGGATCCCTAGCCCCTTCGCCCCGCCACTTATTAGTCGCCTCTGACGACACGCAGGGGTTGCGATAGCAGTATTTTAGGCCCCGCCTACAGCTAATCTCCGATGAACTAAATAGCAAACAGATTGAATCTTAGCAAATATTTGTTTTTCGAAGGTGTCTGAAGAGTGGTTCCGCATTGCATTGTTCGAGAGAACTCGATAAGCATTTAGCTGAGTGTATTAGATGGATCCAGGACCCGGCTCCTGGGAAAGTGAGATTGTCGGCATTCCGTCCGGGTTGGGAATTCTGCTAAAACTTAGACACTCTAAAGGGGACTAAACTGTCCATGTAAAATGAAGGCGGCAACGGATTCCTAAAGACATCAGTGCGTTAGTCCACTGTCCAATTATTAACAGGAAGAGAACGATTTCAATCAGTCGAGTGATAGAAAAAGACTAGCTAAAATATAATTTTGAAAACATAGTCTAATAAAAGCCAACAGGAGATATCTTTACAGACGACTTGAATAAATCCGTAGCTGTCATCATTCAAACGTGAACGCCTCTTGTATTGCCGTGGTCCCCATCATCGAAGCTTCGGATGCCTTATATTGGTCCATGTACGCCTTGGATGTCATCATTGAAGCCATGGACGCCATCATTGGACCAGTGGACGCCATATGCGTCCCTGATTATGCCATGGATGCCATCATTGGAACTCAGGATGCCATATATGGGTCCGTAGTATCCTTCATTCAAGCCAAGGACACCTCTTATATGCTCGAGGACGCTGTCTTTGGACCAGTTAATGTCATGGATGTCATAATGAATTTGCGGGCGCTGTAATTGTACCAGTTTACCTCATACATTGATCCGTGGGCGCCATCATTTGAGCTGTGGAAGTCTCTAGAGACCCTCTATAGATCCGTGGACGTCATCCTAGAATTCAATGAAGGCAATTAACGGATGGTGCTGGAGGACATTCTCTGTTCTCAATTGTTCAGTATGTCAAGACGAACAAAATGGTTACATTGGAAAATTTATTTCACGAAAAACAGTAACACAAGTACGATCGACAGACATTCACCTAATCATGATGATATACTTTTTAAACTGCATGTTACATTTGCTGCATGTTACAATTGCATGTTACATTTGCTTTCGAAATGTTTGGCACACGATATCACAAATTTTGAAAATAATAAACAGTTAACATGACATGTTACTCATGCGCAGACAAAAATCATTAAGCTGGAAGTTAGTTGGAAGCGGTTCAGTTTCTATATTGGCAGTAGAGCAAGTGTCTAAACGAATAGCGAGGGGAGAGCTTGGTTTACAGTGAGAGTGGGACAGAGACAACGATGCGTTAGGCCACCTTGGATATTCAATCTTTACATTGATGGAGTGGTCAGGAAGGTGAACGCGAGTGTAATAGGTCGAGGTTAAGAGCTAATGGGCGGAGTTGGAAGTTGAGTCAGGTACCGTTTGCGAATAATACGGTAAATATGGCAGATTCGGAGAAGTTGCGTTGACTAGTGTCGGAGTTTGGTAGTGTGATTTGGAAATCATTTTCACCGCAGCCTCAACGCGAGTCATCGCACGCTCCCTCGTGTGGCACTGTTTTTTAGTGAGTGCGAGGATGAAGCTGCGAGTAACGTGTTTAAAAGCAAAATGATGAGATGTTCGAGAAATGTCGATGGGATTAGATTGATTGTCCTTCTAAAAGGGGAGTTATTGAAGGAAGTTCAGTGTTTCAAGTACCAAGGGTCTTATGTGGATTGATTGATTGATTTGGGCCTCATTTCCACCAGAGCGGTCTTATGTGGAGAACACTGTACTAGTGGAACAGAGGTGAAATCGCGAGGGAAGGAATGGTGTAAAGTGTTGGATTGACTGAAGAGTGACGAGCTGTAGGACGTTAGGTATGGAAGCAAAAAGAGTGTTGCTTAACGCTAACTCCCCCTGCGATGAAGGAGCCACAGCCAGCGCACAGCCCAAAGCCCGGGAAATCACCGACATGAGCAGGTTAGGAATGTTTAAGCGGCCGCAGGCATTTATATTATGCCTACATCCCAAATGAAGTTCATGCTGTCTCTTGGGTGTTCCCACAGATCACGTACCGACGTGATATTGTGGTCGAGTCAGCCGGGTGCTACGGCTGAGGACGACGTCATGACGTGTTTGATTTGATTTGGGCCTCATTTCCACCAGAGCCTCAACGTGATTCATAATAGGCTCCCCCGTAGGGCGCGACCGTCGTTGATTCAGGTAAGTCCGCACGGCCTCGCGTGCGAAAATATTAGTTTTGGCAAGATGAAGTCGGTACATATTTCAATTGTGGCATATTCACGTACTAGCGCGTACGAGCGAGTAAAAAATTAATGCGTATCTTCGTAAAATGTGTTATTTCTGTGCGTAATGGGGTGGAGGGACCACCTCATTTGCACAGGTGTTTGAGGTTTAGACCGCTTCGTATAGTCCGGTGTGTTTTCCGAAAGCGATGAGCTTTTTACGGTAGGTCGGGTCCGCGAGTAGGCTTTCTAGGTTGCACAGGGAGTGCGTAGCAATCCATCAGCAAGTGTTTCACGCTGATAGCCACAGCCACTTGTGTGGTGGCAACAGGGGCAAGGTGGCGCGTTTGGTCCTATGTCGACATCTATCAGGTGGTTGTGAGTTATCCACGTGTGTCCCATGCACAAGCGGTTGATGAACACTTGGTCTTTTCTGTTGGTGAACTTTGTTTCCCATTCTCCGACTGAGGGTTTGACTGAAAGCATTTTTTGTCCACTCTGCTGCCACATTTCATCCCATCGGGATGTTATATGGGAGTTGATGATAGGGAACCAGTGCCGGTAATGTATTGCAAAAGAGACTGCTTGTTCGAGTGCGTGAAGCTCCGCAGAGAACACGGAGGCCTCTTGTGGGAGGGTGGCCGAGAATGGGGTGTCCACGCACACAGCGGCGGCTCCCACTCCGTCCGCGGTTTTGGAGCCGTCAGTGTATATGTGGCGGTGCGCTAAATATTCTTCTTCGAGTAGTCTTAAGAATTCCTGCCGGTACGCGTTGGTTGGAGTAGTTGCTTTAGGGTAGATTTGCAGGTCTAGGTTGACCGGTGGTGGGTTGATCATCCATGTTGGTGTGTTAATTTGAAGGATTCGGTAGGAAAATGAAGGCTTAAT
>SDVV010001354.1:0-26001 GCA_016164225.1 Gammarus roeselii
GTTTCGGTTCATCTGAGTCTTTATCTTACCTAAATGAGTAAATTGTACTTAAACAACCAAACCGCGTAGCTGTAAATATTGTGTTGCGTTGCTGTCGGAGCTGAATTTGCCCGTGCAGCCACTGACCTTGTACTAATCTTGATGCTACCTTTACGCACTAGAGTGCGTATATATACTCTTCAAATTCAAAAGGATTGGAAGCGGAGGTCCGTTTCGTGTAAGACGTTTTTTCTTTTGCGCACCAGCGTGCGTCTGACATTGCTAAAATTTTCACTTTCTTCCTAACGTTAAAAGCGTTGTTGTGTACTTTCCTCGCACACCTAGGCGTGCGAGCCTATTGGAATCAATGATCATCGAGCCCTACGGGGGAGCCTATTATGACTCACGTTGAGGCTCTGGTGGAAATGAGGCCCAAATCAAATCAAATCAAACCCACCACCGGTCAACTTAGCCCTGCAAATGTACCCTAAAGCAACTACTCCTACTCCAACCAACACGAGGAAGAATATTTAGATCACCGTCACATATACACTGACGGCTCCAAAACCGTGGACGTAGTGGGAGCCGTCGCTGTGTGCGGGGACACCCCACTCTTGGCCACCCTCCCACAAGAGGCCTCCGTGTTCTCTGCGGAGCTTCACGCACTCAAACTAGCCATATCTATTGCAAAAACACATCGCTTCGCCAAATACGTCGTATTCTCAGACAGTCTGAGTGTCCTCACCCAGCTTATAACACTGCACTACGAACATCCAGTTCTACGTAAAATGCAGCACGATCTCTTTGTGATGACCGAGACGGGTCAGGCAGTGGAATTCTGCTGGATCCCCGGGCACTCGGGAAGAAGAGGAAACGAACTTGCTGACTCGCTTGCTAAACTGTATCTACTCACCAAGAGCAATTTTTTGCAATACATTACCGGGACTGGTTGCCTATCATCAACTCACATATAACATCCCGATAGGATGAAATGTGGCAACAGAGTGGACAAAAAATGCTTACAGTCAAACGTTCAGTCGGAGGATGGGAAACAAAGTACACCAAGAGAAAAGACCAAGTGTTCATCAACCGCTTGTGCGCGGGACACACATGGATAACTCACTACCACATGATGGATGTCGACATAGGACCAAACGCGCCACCTTGCCCTTGTTGCCACCAAGTGACTATCAGCGTGAAACACTTACTGATGGATTGCAACGCACTCGCGGCAGCCCGACGGGCGTTCCTAGATCCCCCGTGCAACCTACAAAGCCTACTCACGGACCCAACATACCGTAAAAAGTTTATCGCTTTCGGAAAACACACCGGACTATACAAAGCTGTCGAAACCCCAAACACCTGTGCAAGTGAGGTGGTCTCTCCACCCCATTACGCACAGAAATAACAACACATTTACGTAAATACGCGTTAACTCTTTACTCTCGTACGCGCTAGTACGCGAATATGCCACAATTGAAATATGTACTGACTTCATCTTGACATGACTAATATTTTCGCACGCGAGGCCGTGCGAACTTACCTGAATCAACAACGGACGCGCCCTACGGGGGAGCCTATTATGACTCACGTTGAGGCTCCGGTGGAAATGAGGCTCAAATCAAGTCTGGGGTTGATCTGGACTGCGTAGCTATCAAACCATGTGATGCGTTGCGGTTGGAGTTGATCTAATCTGTGAAGCCATAGACCTTGTCCCAATTTCGACGATACTATCTGTGCGCACTGGCGCTCGTGCATATCTCTCATGGAGTTCTGAGTGGTTATAGGCGGGGATTCGTTTCGTCTGAGTCTTTATCTTACCTGAATAACTAAATTGTACCTCTACTGTAAACATTGTGTTGCGTTGCTGTCGGAGCTGACTTTGTCCGTGTAGCCGTAAACCTTGTACCAGTCTCAACGATGCTACCTGTACGCAATAGCGTGCGTACATGTTACTCTTGAAGTTCTAAATGATTGGAGCGTGGATAAATAAAGTGTACTATAATCGACCTACTAGGTTGTGTTGCGTTGCTGTTGGAGCTAACTTTGTCCGTGTAGCCGTGAACCTTGTACCAGTCTCGACGATGCTACTTGTACGCACTAGCGTGCTTACATATTTCTCTTGAAGTTTCAAATGATTGGACGCGGAGGTGCGTTTCGTCTAAGCTTATGTCTTGTACGCACCTGCGTGCGTCTGACATGGCTATTTTTTTATATGTTTCTAACTTTGAAAGCGTTTTTTTCCTCGCATACTGAGGCGTGCGAGCCTACTGGAACCCATGATCATCGAGCCCTACGGGGGAGCCTATTATGCCTTGCGTTGAGGCTCTGGTGGAACTGAGGATCAAATCAAATCAAATGCGACGTTAGAATTGTCACAGTAGCTATAGAGATGTTTTATTTACACTGCTTCTTATAGGAAGGCACACATTACCAGGGCCGATCATTTTCTTCCTTTAAGATACGTCAGTGAGTATTCTTTGTAGTGGGAAGGGGAATTTGAGGAAATTCGTCGAGCTGCCGTAAGAGCGGCTTCCGTCAGAGCGGCTTCCGTCAGAGCCCAGGTGGAGGTGTTTCTTAATCTAATCGGCAGGTTTGCCACGTAATTTCCGCTGTCAAATTGAGTGAAACAGTAAATTTTCACAACGAAGCTATACACGTGGTAGTAAAAATGTATCGGAATCCTTTCATCTTTTACAAGGCGTAAAATAATTTTTTAATCTATGACAAAATGATGGTATTTGAGTTAGGCTAATTGTTTTAATTTTTCCTAAAGTTTGCAACACTGTGTTGGCTCATTAACGTCAACCAACCCAAGAATGGGGCGTGTTACTTGGTGAAATCTTAGACCGAGGCACTGACGTCACACGGCCAACTCATCCAACAGGCGTCCTCGCTCAGTCAGATCGAGAGTGTAGGTATGATCTTGCATTTGATACTACTTTGCAATCGAGTGATTATGGCGTCATCGTTCATCAAACATCGACGGCAGACCGTGAGCTAATGAAGCCACTACTTATATCCAAATATGGCAACAGCATCATCAAGGTCCACATACGCAAACTGTAAACCTTTCTTCTGAGCCTCCCCCGATGCCAGCACGTAATGTCTACTTTCACGTTCACTGATTCATTCTTCTGAGCCCCTCCACCAATGTTAGCACGATCAAGGTCTGCGTCCAGTGAACCTTTCTTCTGAGCCTCCATCAATGCCAGCACGTAATGTCTACTTTACGTCCATTGATTCATTCTTCTGAGCCCCTCTACCAATGTTAGCACGATCAAGGTCCGCGTCCAGTGAACTTTTTTTTGTGAGCCTCAACCGATGTCATTACGAAAAGACGACTTTAGCTCTGTATGAGGCTCATATTTCAGCGCGATCAACGTTATATTCTCTCTCATGTGAGCCACCAATGCCAGCATGATCAAGGTCCACTTCTGTCAGGGCTCGGAAGAGAGTCGCGCCCCTATCCAGGTACCATCTCACAGCACATGCTTTGTCGAACAAGTCACCTGCAACGCTGCTGCCCTGCTTAACGTCTGTCCGCTCTCCTTGTCACTCTTTGGCCTCAGGATCATCAAGACCAAGCTGTGGCTCGCCCCTTCCCAGCTGATCAACCAACTGCCACAAAATGTGAGTGTTCCATTGTTAGGGAAAATACTGTGTTAGATTATTTTTCAGTTACGTTGTTCAGATACCTACATGATCTGGTCCAACATAGATTCTTACAGAGGTTCCTGGGCATGTGCTGTTGCCTGCTCTCTTTACAAACTTTTGTTCAAAGTCATGTCTAAATTCGCTTCATGTTGACAGCTACCTTCTCTGAAAATACTGTTTAGTACATTATTCATGTTCTCTTATTGAATTGTCTTGTATAACTGAAATGGCTAAACATCATGCATCTTTGTGGACAAGTGTTTTTACATCTTTATGGCCAGAATACTTCTATCCAATTTGGCTTACACCTAATAATGGCTTTTCCTTTTATGAAATAATAGGAAGTATTGTCACGCCCTTTGCATGGCAATGTTTTGACTTCCGTCTTTGTGTCACAGGCTTGGGATGTCCAGCTGCGACTCCGCTTCTGCCCGCACTCCCTCACAAGGCTGCTGGAGCTAGACGAGATTGCCTACAAGTACCTCTTTTATCAAGTGAGACTGCATGAGATGCATGTACAGTTCCGCCAACAAATGTAACTGAATAAATTTACCGAGTGTTTTACCCAATTCTACCCGCGGAATGCGAGCAATGTAACGGAAATGTGTATTTAATTCGTGCATTTTGTCCAGCTAGGGATTCACGAGGCCTACGTATCACTACATACACTTAAGGAGCACTTGATGTGCCGGCCTTGGCAGACCACACCAGAGAATCTGAGCAACTGATGAGTATCATGATTTGACCGTACACATAATACAATAATATTATACAATTTAAAAACAGAGCAGGTGCCTGTATTATTTTTTTCGTGGTTTTATTTTTTGTCCATAAATTTCTTCTACTGAGGGCATTGTTATCGGCTTGACTGAATTTGCTCAGCAGGACAGAAGTTTTGAATCTTACATTCACTTCTCGGGGCTGCAGAAGGAACCTAAAGGTCAACATTGAATCATATTCAAATACTTCATAACCTAGCATAATGTTTGGTCTTAATATGAAGCTGGCTAACTAGTGTGAAGATGTTCTTAGATCTCATGCGGATAAAACTAAACTGGTGGCACCTGAGGTGAAGTCGAGCGTGAAGGAAGTGTGTGAAGTGTTGGGTGCTCTGGAGAACGTAATGAGTTGTAGGATGTCGAGGATGGGAGAAAAGAAAGAGTGTTATATGAGGGGTAGTTGTCCCAACTGCTCTACGGGGCTATGACATGGGGGTGAGAGCAAAAAGAAGAGTGATGGTTTTCGAGTTGAAATGTATGGCTGGAGTGACACTGAGAGACAGGATCAATAACGGCGTTGTTCGAATTAGAACGGGTAAGGTGAAGGAGTCAAGAGGACAAAGCAGATTGACGTGTTCTGAAATGGTTCGGGCACATGGTGAGGATGGATGATATGCGATTGGTGAAATGGGCGATGAGGGCAGAGGTAAGTGGACGTAGGCCTACAGGCAGACCAAAGTTTGAGTTTATGGATGGCGTTAAGCAGGCGTTAGGAAGGAGAGACATGGGTGTACAGGTAGCATGAGAGCGTGCAATGAATAGGCGTGAGTGGAGGATAGTTGTGAATGGACGAGTTTTGACGACGCGCTAATGTGCTTTGCCTCCCCTGGCGTCGCATTGGGAAGCGGGAGGGTCGTGAGTCCGGTCACTACGACTCGGTAGGGGCAAACCAATTTCACTGTCGAGCCCTGATGCTGACACTGACTTTGATTCGCACTCCTGACCCAGAGTGTGTGTTGTGGGAATTCCCAGCCGCGCTCTTTAGCGCAAAAAGTATAAGTTTGTTGGAGTGTGAGTGTATGAGAGGAGTTTGAGGGGCGTCTTGCCGTCGACCACCCCCTCCCTCCCTGAGGGATTAGGCCGACTCTGAGTGATTTGTAATTTTACAGCATACTATGCGGCAATAATTACAGAAGAACTAGCCCTTGAATTGCTATAACATAGCTAATTAAAATATTACAAATACTTGTTGCAAAAACTACTATTGAACATCGTTTGAGCTGAACTCGAGCTAGAGGCCTATAAAGCTTTCTGTTCCCTTGCCAGGTGCGCGAGGACTACATCCATGAACGGTTCCCTCTGCCGTCAGACGATGGCATGGGCCTTGTGGTGGCCGACATCGTACACCATCTCCACGCAACAGGTGGGCGGGCAGTGGGAGGTAGAAGAGTTGGGTGGGCTGAGTGAGGGAGGGCTGAGTGAGGGAGGGCAGGGTGCGGAAGGCAGGCAGGCAGGCAGGCCTGCCTGCCTATCGCGGTTTCTGCCGCGATAGAAACCAGGGGTTTCTATCGCGCTAGAAACCCCTGTCACGACTATTATTCAGACGCAAGGCCAAATCCCCTAGAAGTTTGGTGTCCGACGACACTTATTCTAAATCCTAGCCCTCAGCACTAAAGGGTCCGGCCTGGACCATCACGCAAGACACATTCTGGGCCAGGAGTGTGGTTCGAGAGCAGTGTCGGCAACAGGGGCCGACAGCCCTTGCCGGCATCCCTCTCTGTATCACAATTGTCCAACCCTCCCTAACCCACGTACATCCTGTCTCAACGTGACGCCGGAGGGCGGGAAGTGTACCAGATCCGTCACAAGACCCATCCATTCCACTCACGCCTATTCATTTTACGCTCTCTCGCTTCCACCAAACTGATGTTTCTCCTTATGAAACCTGCTTCACACCATCTATCCACCCATACTTCAGTATGCTTCTAGGCCTACGTCCACTCACCTCCGCCTTCATCTCCACTTCACAAATCTCCCATCATATATCCGCACCTTATGCCCATACCACCTCAGAACACGTGAATCCACTTCGTCTCACAACTTCCGCACCTACAGGTTCTCACTCGAACAACGTCATTATCGTTGTCATCCCTCAGCGTCACTCCAGCCATACCTCTCACACACTTTACCTCAAAGACATTCAACCTTCCTCCCACCTCCGCTCTCGTCCTCCCCGTCTCAGCCCCACGGAGCACTGTTGAGAGAACCACACATTTAGGCGGACACCGAGTCCGCTCGCATGGTCATCACTCGAACATCTTGCCACCCTCCGAATCTGCCACAGGTGCCGCATAATTCGCTAACAGCAACTAACTCAACTGCCAACTCAGATCATTTGCTTCTAACAACTCTAAAACCTCGACCAACCTACACTCGCGTTCATCTCCATCACCCCATCATCCATGCAGAGATAGAACAGCGAACGAGACATATCGCGACCTCGTTCAGTCTCCCATCCACTGCGCCTCTCACTCGACACAGCTTCCAACTGGGAACACAGATTCAGTAGCTGCATTATCCGTCGGACTACCGTTACTCAACCTTTATTCTTGCGCTCAATCATCTTACTAGTCCAACAATGATTTATTATTTCTTTATTGTTTTCTCAACGTCTCTCAATCGTATTTGAGTTGTTACCTTTTTAGAAGCCGGTGAATTACTAACTCAACAACCTCGCAGTATATTATAATTTTTATTCTTTCAATAATAATAGGACTCATGTCAAATGGTGTCAGGCATTTAACTGTCCGTGAGTTTGTTTCCAGTTGATGGCTAGGCTTAATAATGCAAGATACATATATTTTTACGTATTTTAGGATAGTTAAGATCAATAGGTAATATCAATAGATTAGTATGTAAGGATTAGGTCGCCCCAGAAGCTCTAAATAACTTGAATAGGGCCTTCAATTTTGTACCCCGAATTATCATAATTGTAAAATGAAATTACATGTAAACTGTACAATCTTGTTGTAATAAACTGTTTCTGTTTCAACTGTTTCACGCTGTCCAAATCTAATCATCACCATTCTCCAACAGCAACCGGCTGTTTATATCCTTCACCACCTTCTTTCCCGTCCTCCCCTTGCTTACCCTCTTCACCTCTTTCCACGTTTTGTTCTCATCAAAATTCTGCCTATCATCATCGTCGCTCTTAGCTCTTCTCACCACAAACTTCACTTCTTCTCTATCTGGCCAACACTCCTACTCTTTTGCGCCAAGCTCTTTTATCTGCGCCAGTGGAAGTCCTTAGTGGGGTCCCACAAGGCACTGTGCTTGGACCTCTGCTTCTCTTAATATTGGCTAATGATCTGGGCCAAAGCTGTCCACATACATCAGTCTCTTGCTTTGCAGATGATACCAGAGTACCAGGCATTGTCAATGACTTGAGTGATGTAGAAAAGGTGCAAACTGATCTGAAAGAAATCTTCAAGTGGGCTGGTGAAAACAATACGCAATTTAACGAATCTAAATTTGAATCACTGAGGTACGGAAAAAAATCCGACCTAAAAAACAATACATCGTATAATTCTAGAAATGACACAGCTATAGAAGAAGAAGAAAGCCTGCGTGATTTAGTCGTACTAATGCAAAACAATGCTTCTTTCCATGAACAAATTGCAAAGGTTGAGGTCAGTGGCAGAAGACTGTGTTCTTGGGCCATGAGAACCTTTCTGGCTTGAGATAAAAGGACAATGTTGACTCTTTGGAAACAACTAATCCAACCAGTCCTTGACTATTGCTCCCCTCTGTGGATCCCACATAAGCAGAAAGATTTGAATAGACTTGAAGCAGTGCAAAGAAGCTTCACCTCTTATATTAGGAAGGTAAAGGAAATGGACTACTATAAGAGATTAAACGCCTTGAGGCTATACTCAATCCAAAAACATTTGAAAGATTAATGGTCATAAACGTTTGGAAAATGTTGGAAGGCTTCACTGTCAATGTAAACGAAAAAATTGTAACGAAAGTGACAGTGAGAAACCAGGCAAGAATTGGCAGAATGTGTTGCTTCAAAGTGCCAAAACTGATGGGTGGCAAAGCGATGCAAACGGTTGCATTCAACAGCTTCACGTGCCGGCACCTCGATGTTATTCAACCGAATGCCATTGGAAATACGTGAGATCAAACGGGTGCCACAACTGTCAGCTACAGCAAACATTTTGAGGTTCAAGAGCCTACTGGATGCATACCTCAGCTGTGTTCCAGATCGACCGCAAATTAATGGGTACCCTCACTGTGGGGCCAACTCCCTGCTTAACCGCGATGCCAAGCCGGGATCCGACTGGCGAATGTGGCTACAACATGCAAATGTTGATGCCGCAGCACAAGTGGAGAGTGCCCCACGGATGTGGGCCAGGCGGCAGCCATGCTGCCACCTGGCCAAGTATCCAACTAAGAATCGTTCCACTAATCGAAACCCTTTTTTCTACACCCGCACACATGGCCAAAACTACCTTTATTTTTCACACATCTCAATTATCCGTCTCTGAACGTTTACCATTCTACCTCAACATTCCTCAGGCCTTGCTCTCTCGCACTGTCATATTCCTCATTCAGCGCCTGCTGGAACTACACAGTTATGCTTGTCATATTCAGTTTACTCATCTTCATTACCTGACTTCTCTTCCTCCCCTTACTCTTTTGTTCCCCTTCTACATCGGCTTAGCTGTTAATCTACCTTCCACCAGTAGATGATCAGACATTCCTCCACCATCCCCTCTCAACGCCCCCATATCCAACAGCCTCCTCACCGTTCTCATCGAAATCAACACGAAATCTATCAGCGCTCTGTCCACCATTGCACCACGGGCCATCTTTACCCACATGTACTTGTGTATGTCTCGCTTCTTCAACAAACTGTGTCCTACCATCAGATCCGCTCCATGCATAACCCTATCAGGTTCTTCCCACTGTCATTTATTTATACCTGGAACGTCATACCTCCCCGCTACATTCTCCACCACTTCATCTTCAACTCTCGCATTTAGGTCACCCGGTACCACAACGTTGTATTGGCATCCCTAACTCTCAATAATCTCACTCAGACGTTACCTATTTCGTAAGCACTCACAAACGCCCATCTTTCTTTACCTAACTTAACTTCCACGCACATCGGTCTAGAGGAAACTTCTTTCCACTCCGTAACGTTGCTAGTCAACCGATCACTTGGTAACAATATCGCACCTTCCTCCATTCCTGAAATCCTTCCACTTACCACCCCAAACTTGCTGGCCGTGCAGAAAAAAAGAGAAGCCATTCCGATCACTCCTGCCACACTTTCCATGCAGGGTGGTAGACCTTGTGAATCTTCAATCGGCAGTTACCCCATGCTACACGAACAACATTTAATAAATAGACAGATATGCATGCTCACTACTACATATCTCCCCACTTGGCACGACCAATGTTGAAGACATTCCTGTTAGTAACCCACCGTAGACTCAAGTTTCTTCGCTACTCTTCATTCAGTTCACGGATGAAGGTCACCAGTACATCTCACCTATTCAAGAATCTAGCCTACAGCCCACACAACAACCACTCAAGAATAGTTCTCTTTCAGGAATCAGTCCTGGCAAGACAGGTATAACTCGAGAATCATCTTCCCCTCTTCCAGGGATTGATCCTGCATCAAGGGTGGGTAGCTACAACAGTCGCATTAAGAGCAAGTTCGGATCATCCACTGATTTCCAAATATTCAACTGCCCGTTTAACTTCTTCCAAACATTTAACTACACTTTAATAAGTTAACAAAAACAGTCCACCATTCTGGTACCAATGCTGCCGTGCGTAAAAAGGAAGCCATTCCGGTCACTCCTGCCTCACTAGCATTGCAGGGTGGTAGACCTTGTAAATTCACGTTGGGCTGTTACTCAACGAGACATTGAATACAGAGAGCACGCTACGCGAACAATGTACAACTGGTTATAACTTTTGTTATCTCAATTCTCATGATAAAATGCTATTTCTCTGTAATGTAGTAAGAGCCATATGGTTTAGCATGCGCTTCTGCTTTTATTCGAATGAGTCTTGAAGAGAAAACATTACAGAGGTGCATTTACGAGAGAATCTTGATGATATTCGTTGAAAGTAATTTCTGACCGATTTAGACCTCTGTCTCTTTTTAACCTTACTCGGGAATTTCGAAACTTTCAAGTTCCTCGAATGTCCTCGAGGCTTTAGGTATAAATAAAATATAAACTTGCTGCCCGGCGCTAAATGTCTTCAAAATACGGCGTTGCGTCTCCTGCGCTTGGGGGGTCTTAATGTCGGTTAGGCACAGCGGCGTCTCCCGCCCCCCGCTGTCTCGGCCGTCCGAAACCCCCAAACCCTCAACTCCCTTCCTGCCTATATAAGCGAGGACTGCCCAGCTCCGTCATTCATGACGGAGCTGCTGCTCCGTGATGAATGACAATAAAACGCTCTTTCTCAGTAATGTAGTAAGAGCTATATGGGGCCTCCTCCTCCCCCTGCAATCTGTGTATTGTTAAGATTGCAGGGGGAGGAGGAGGCCCCATATAGCTCTTACTACATTACAGAGAAAGAGCGTTTTATCGAGCGAATTGAGATAACAAAAGTTATACTGTCTTCCATTCCATAGGAGCCATATGGTTTAGCATAGAAAATACTATCGTGTAGCGCAAGCTAACCAATGCCAGAAGAGCACAGAAGTTGGATGGATCAGCTGCATCTTGAACTGGGTGTTCCCAAGGAAGCGCTTGCCGTGTAAGGGAATGATAACACATTTGTATAAATGTTGGTAATTACTTTACCTATTGGCAAATACAAGAATTGTCGACAACAGCGAAAAGCTAGCTCTTAGCGGCAAACTAATATGTGGGACCTGAACTTGAGGGCCCAAATAATATTTAAGATTAGATAAATACAAATATGGCGTTGTGGCAACGGCAGTGAACATACTTGCTCAACGCGGTCAAGAACAATATGCGGGCCGTGAACATGAGCAACCAAAGAGTAGTTACGTAATCAAATACATATTGTCCTCCGGAGAGGGTGGGTGAACCGTATGGTAGGCAATAAATTCTAAATATACCAGTACCAACACAGTGTACAATAGCTAACTCCTATGGAAACAGAGTGGTACTGCAAGTAGGATAAAGGAAATACATATTCCGTAATCCGTAACCTGAAGGCTTGCGTGGAGTGTCGCCGCGCGCGATGGTCCGACAAGTATGTACGTACTCCATGATACGTAGATGAGTTCCTGGCATATGCGGATGCGATGTCCAAAACGTATGAGGCGAGAAGAATTATCTACCTGGTTCCCAAGGAGACACAGGTTTGGTTAGGCCTCTCTACTGTTAAGAGGTATTTGTGCACGAATACGTGGAGCGACCTCCAAAATGCCTTGGATATGATGTCTTGTAGGGGGACTCCACGCGTCCAAGCGAGAGACGAGGCATACTTGCGGACATCGTGAGCTTTAGTGAAGGCATGCGGTGTGGCAAGCAGCCCCACCGATGACGCTTTTACATCGTGCTATGTACGCTTTGAGTGCAGTCATAGGGCATAAGCTGTGCGCCCGGGCATCCGGCAGCAGTGAGGCGATAGAGATGAGCGGTGGTGTGTGGTCGAGGGTCTCGTTTTTGTACAGGGACTTGTCAGCGGTCAGTATGAGCGCGCATGGAGGGTTCGTGGAGAAATGTAGTCTCATGCGTGACATAGCAGCAATTTCCGAGACCCTGTTGCCTGCTGCGAGCGCGACTAGAAAACAGAGCTTTCTGAAAGAGCGCCAGAGCTGACGTCGTCTGAGTTTTGAAGCGAGAAGAGGCGAGCATGGCGAGCACCCGCTCGAGCTTCTACTGCGGCACGAAACTGGGCCCAGCCAGTTCTTTAAAGATTGCCCCGCGGGTCGTGACGCCAAAGCCATGTAAGAGGGGGCAAGTGTAGCGCATTCCTGTAGACCAATACTGTACGAGGATTAAGCCGCTTCTGCATGCTGGCGTAGTGCAGGAACGTCAAGAGGGTGGACTGGTTGATGGACAGCACCCGCGTGGCGCGTAGCCACGTTTGGATACAAGTCCAGACGCTTTGGTATTGGCGTTGTGTGGACAGCCTGTCCGTGTTAACCAGGGTGTCCGCCAGTGATCTATTGAATTTAATTCTGAGCACCGTTTTTAAAAATCGAATGCCAGATAACGCGAGAAGGGTCGTGATGTTAGAGAGACCTATCTGCCTTCGATACGCTGGAACATGTCGAGGACGAGCGAGATTTAGCTGAAGGACGCGACATCGTGGGCCACCACAATGCGTTGGGATGGTCGGGGACCACAAGGACGCCGTTGTAGCGGTACGTCTCGAGTTTGTGGAGCACTTGGGGGATCAGGTTGTATGGAGGGAACAGGTATATTTCTTTCCACTGATTCCAGTCGCATTGGAGAGAATCAAGTAAAGCTGCTCGCGGGTGACGCAACTGAGCTGCAAATAGTTGGAGCTTGTGCTTCCCCGGATGCGCGAAGAGGTCGATTTGCATGGTCCCGCACAGGCTAGTAAGGCGGGAGAAGCATTGAAGTGTTAGCGCTCACTCCGTCTCCACCGGTTGAGACGTGAGAGCTGATCGGCCCAAACGTTCTGCGACCCGGGAAGGTAGGTCTAGAGGAGGGAGTGGTGGCGGCGCTGGAGGATCTGCAAGAGCTGAGCTCCGAACTTCTGCAACGCCGGGGCCTTGCTGTAGGCCAAGTGGTTCACCATGGCCACTGCTGCACTGTTGTCTGACAACACGACAACTATGGTGTCGTACCAATGAGCTCATGCGCCCAGCGCATATATGATTGGCCAGCGATTCCTTCGCCGTAATATGGAGTTTGCGTTCCCCGGGAGACCAGCGGCCGTAAGACTGCTGGTAGCTGCCGCATATGGTACCCCAGGCTTCGTCCGATGCATCCGTCCATAGGAGGTTCTCCAGGGGAAGCATTACGAACGGGACGGCGGAATGAAGAAAGGTCTCGCCACACCAGTGCTGAGCTGCCTGGCGGTAGGGATTGTTGAGACGACAGGGCTTGTTGAGACGGCAGGGCTTGCGGGAGAGGTGGAGGGGGCGTGCTGCGATCACCACCTCGTTGAAAAAGTACCGAGCATGGCGTAGGTAAGTTGTGAGGAAATTAATTATGCCGAGGAAACTCAGATGCTGTCGAAGCGAGAGTGTTCCGCGTGACTGGTATCTCCGTGGCCATGTCTCTGCAGCAGTCGATGTGTCGTAAAGTTGGGGCGATGGACCCGGTCTCGCTATTGAGCGCGACCCTCAAGAAGTCGATCTACTGGGTGGGATCTAGAATAGATTTCCCCAGGTGGACGCTGAAGCCTAGCTTGAGGAGAAGGTCGCAGGCCGTCTGGATGTTGCGCCGGCAGTGAAGTGCTGTCGGTGCCCAGAGTAGCCAGTAGTCGAGGTAGAAGGCCGCATCTATCCTTTGCTGGTGGAGTAAACGAAGGGGGAGCTTCGCGACCGTCGTGAAGATTTTTGGTTCCAGGCTGAGAGCAAATGGGAGGGCCAGAAAGAAAAACAGTTGGCCTCACAGTTTGAAGGCCAGGAACTTTTGGAACCTGGGATGAATCAGGATGTGCGGGAAGGCGTCCTTGATATCCAACTTGGTGAACCAGAGAGGGGCTTTAGCACTGCCCTGATGAGCTGCCGGTGGGACATGCGGAACTTGGATACCGGGATGTATTCTTTGAGTTTGGAGAGGTCGATCACCAGGCTATCTCCTCCCGAGGCCTTGAAGACCGCAAAGATGCGAGATTCGAATGCCGGTTGTCTGGGTACCGCCTTGACTATGCCTTTGCGCAGAAATTCCAATACGAGGGGTCCTAGAACATCTTCGCGTTGTCGGTGGGAGGAAGTGTGATCGAGTGGGAAGGGGGAGGGATTGTGGCGTCCATTTCCAGGAGAGGCCTGTGGCAATAATGAGTTTGACCAAAGGCGTGGCCTTTATCCAGTGCGCGAGGCGGTTTCTTAGGGTCGCCGGCAGAACGTTAGAGTTTGCGGAAGGGGGGGCGGTCCGTTGTCTGGGGTTAGCTATGGGCTGCGAGAGGGAGGGGGCGGCCGATTGCGTGCCGAGGTTCCCCGCGGCCGATTGCGTGCCGAGGTTTCCCGACTTCCTCTATGACCTCCCCCCCCTCGGAACATACTGGGTGCGTGCCCGGGACCACAGGGTTTAAGTGGAGCGGGGCCTCGAGCTTGTATGAAGGGCACCGGAAATCACCCGCCTCCCTTGTGGTTGTCTAGCGTCGTGCTGGAATGTAGGACGCACCCTAGGCGGTGGGAGTCTGCCACGAAAGGAGCCTATTGCCATCCCACCTCTGCTATGGAGGGAATGTTTTGCGACACGTTTCTGGTGTTGCGGGGGTCTCCGTGGTGCAAGAGAAACGAAACCGGAAGTGGAGGACCCTAGAAAGGACAGAACCTCTGTCCTTCTACGGAACGTGTCCAGCGCCTGGCTAGCCTGTGAGATCGCCTCGGGGGTGAATAGTTGAGGTTCAAACACCAATCCTGCTCGGAAGGCGGTCCGGACGGATTCCGGAGCCAGCTTGTCCAGCGTCTGAAGCCGAAGCTGGTATCTCCACTGAACTGTGTCGAACAGGGATCCCGACAAATGTTTGTGAACGGAGCCGGTGGTGAGCTCTGACAGACAATGCAGGGACTGTGGGGTAACTGGCGTGCCATCGGTTAGGACGGGAGTCCGGATGTGCTCAAGGATTGCCGTGAGTGACGCGCTGAGGCTGTAGCCGCGCAGGTTTTGAGCAACCCTAGTGCGGAGTTGGAAGTCCTTGGTACGTGCTTCTATGGCAATGTGATGGACCGGGAAAGTGATCATATCCTTTGTGGCTTCGAAGTGAGCCCTTGGGGAGAGGATCGGAGCATTTGCAAACTCCAACAGGGACCTGACTACGGGTCAGTGTGCTGTGAAAGCAAAGGGCGTGTTAGACCACGCGTCGAGGTCTTTCGGTGCCGAACCCGTGGACAGGGTGGTATTGATTTGCGCGAGAAGTTGGGGTAGTGCAATTGGGATACGTTCCAGAACGAACAAACCGCCCTCTCTGATGATCCCCCCCCGATGGGAGGGTTGTTCAACCGCAAAGACACTCTTGAGAAGCTTGAGGGAGAGCTTCTTCGAATTTGCTGGCGGCAGAAAAAAGATGGACCTCCGGACGAGTAGCTGAACCGCGGTGCTGGTCAAGTCCACTGGGAAGAAAATGAAGTTGGGGCCTCTCATGAACCTTGATCAGATTGTTACATGGCTCTGTAGTGTAGACCTCGTTCATAGTAACAGCTCACCAATCCGTCCGTGTACTTCTCGCTGAAGGGGAGATACATACCACCTCTCTTTCGGACAAGGAGGAGAGGCGAAGAGTGGTATTTCGTCATGAAGGAGCTCCTCCGGAGTGCGCCTGGGTTCCGTCCTGAAGCGGGGGGTACTGGAAAAGTCTGGTGCCGTCAACGCAGTCTGTCCGTCTCCGGTAAGGGTGTGCGCGGTGAGTCGGGACGAAGCGAGCGAGTTGGCGAGTGGCGAAGGGCGGGGGTGTTCTTCCTCAAGATGCGCCTCCTCTTCCCTCATGGGGGTTCAAAGTCAGCCTCTCCGTCTTCCTCGTCTTCGCCCTGATAGAGATAAGGTCCCTCTCCGTACTCGTCGTTGCCTTCCACTCCGTGATACCGCCTGTCCAGATCGTAGAATCTGTCCTCCATGTCTTTGGAAAAGGACTGGAGATGAGCCTCGAATCGGTCTTCGGGAGAGCCGAGCTCCAAAAGCACCTTGTCGAGCTTCGTGGCCATGGCTGAGTTAGGGGGTGCGATGGCTGGGGCATCTTCGGTAGAGGGCGGGGCGCGACGGGGGGCAAGTGCTCCATATCGGTGGCTGAAAGAGCCAGGGGTGACACTCCCATACGTGCCCATGTGCGGGTCCGCGCGGATGCCTGAGCCGGCTCAGTTATGTCTTTCCCCGTGACAGGAGACTCCGAAATGTGTTTGGCGAGGAGATGGGTAGGAGCAATGTCCTGAGTAATGTTGCGCGACGTCCGATGCGGTCCACATGGACACGGAGAGGAGGCCCGGATTCACAGGGGTGTACTCCCACTGCGAGTAAACTCCTCCTGGTTGGGTGGCAACATGTCCAGTGTGCTGTCTTCCCTGATGAGGAAGTGCGTCCCGAGATCGCCTAGGTTGGTGCGCTTGCTGTCGCGCATCTATGACCCGGGGACCGAGGGTGGGAGCGGCGCATCGGGGCTAGGGGAGCGTGAGGGGGAGCCGTTCGTGTGAGTAGGGCTATCCCTGCTCGAGCCCCTAAACGTGTGGGGGAAGGACGACCTGGGCCGCCTTCTGCCGTGCTGTCCTTTGTCTTCCGTTTGTTTCTATTCTTCGAGTAACGAGGTGGATTGCGTTACGTGCCCGGAAGTGTAAGGTGGCGGGAGTCAGGGTGCAAAAATTACCTCGTGTCCGACGTGACGCCGCCTGTGTATCTCCGTTTTATTGACCGATACCTGTGCAGGAAAGCCCCGGAGGCCACACTGCCCTGGGTCGCTTTATTGGCCGATTAGCAGATGTCGCACCCCGCCGGTCTACACACGTGTCCTGCAAAGCAGCTGGAGGGCCTCAGGCGAGAGGTATGTAGGTCATCTTTGGGCATCGGGAGCAGGTGGACCGGGAAACCGATGGGTCTTGCTGTCGGGTGGCCCGTCGGTCCGACGCGGGGAGTGTTCCCAGCATGTTCTGAAATCAGGGAGAGAGAAGTATAAGTCAGATGTAAAGACTATACAAGAGTATGGGTATAAGACAATATTTGCAGGAAGAGTGTTTGATCTGATCAAAATTTTCTGATTGTGTCGACAAAATTTTTGTGTCAACCATTTTTGGTGTCGACAAAATTTTGGTGTCGACAAAATTTTGGTGTCGACAAAATTTTGGTTTCGACCAAGTTATGTCGACAAAATTATTTTGTGTCAAATGAATTTTATGTTGACAAAAGTATAGTGTAACCAAATTTGTGTGTCGACAACTTTAGTGTTGACAATTTTTTTGTGTTGACAAATTATGTGTTGACAAGTTTATGTGTCGACAAATTTGTGTGTCAAGAAAATGTTGGTGTTGACAAAATCTATGTCGACAAATTTGGTGAGTCGACAAGGTATGTCTCAACAAATTTCTGTTTCAACAAATTTTTTATGGGATGAAGCGCACTGAGAGCAAATTCAGTACGGCATGTCAATAATTGCCGACCCCATCTGTGTCTCTAGGATCGGCGGGTCACTTATCCACTTCCCAGATCGGCGCCTCTGCACTGAATCTTACCTTCAAAAGGTGCAGTGGTCTTGAGAACCGAGTGGAGCGGCAGTGTGCTGCACCTGAAGCAGCAGCGACGAATAAATGACTGAGCTCGGCAGCCCTCGTTTAGACCCTCAAACGCAGGAGACGCAACGCCGTACCTAGCTGACATTTAACGCCGGGCAGACAGGTTTTTTAGTATTATCTAAAAAAATCAAGAACATTCGAGGAACTTAGAAGTTTCGAAATTCCCGAGTAAGGTTAAAAGAGACAAAGGTCTAAATTAGTCGAAAACAACGTTCAACGAATATTATCAAGATCCTCTCATAAATACGTCTCTGTAGTGTTTTCTCTTCAAGATTTATTCGAATAAAAGCAGAAGCGCATGCTAAACCATATGGTTCTTATGAAATGGAAGAGAATGAAAGATATTCGTACTACAGCCACACACATTTAGCGGCCCTAATAATATGGTTCGGAGAGTCGTGAGCCTCTCCTCTCCCTGCTTGTCTTACCGTCACTGTAATCACTGTATCGTACCGTCACTGTAATCTCTGTATCGTACCGTCACTGTAATCACTGTCGTGCAGTCACTGTTATCACTGTACCGTGCCGTCACTGTAATCACCGTATCGTGCCGTCACTGTAATCGCTGTATCGTACCGTCACTGTAATCGCTGTATCGTACCGTCACTTTAATCACTGTATCGTGCCGTCACTTTAATCACTGTATCGTGCCGTCACTGTAATCACTATATCGTGCCATCATTGTAATCACTGTATCGTGCCGTCACTGTAAACACTGTATCGTACCGTCACTGTAATCACTGTACCGTACCGTCACTGTAATCACTGTATCGTACCATCACTGTAATCACTGTATCGTACCGTCACTGTAATCACTGTATCGTGCCGTCACTGTAATCACTGTATCGTACCGTCACTGTAATCACTGTATCGTAGCGTCATTGTAATCACTGTATCGTACCGTCACTGTAATCACTGTATCGTAGCGTCATTGTAATCACTGTATCGTACCGTCACTGTAATCACTTTATCGTACCGTTACTGTAATAACTGTAAGCGGATGTCTTATCTTCTGTATAGGGACATGCGTGTGGTTCCCACCTCCACTACACATGTGCAGTTAACAAGTATTCCTAAATAAGTGTCGAGATGTTGAATAAACGTATAATTGTGATCCTTTTCCCGCAGTTCAAAACACTGCTGTGTACGATAGCCACCAAACAATCCACCTTATGATACTCTCCTTCAGGTCAGTCCCTGAGCAACATCGAGATCAAACACTTTATGCCATCCTCCCTCAATACGCTCTTCCTCCGTCTCAATGTGAAGCGCCACGTCGAAAAATCTCTAGCTGAAGCAGTCTCTGCTACTCCAGCCTTCATAAGGAGGATGTATCTCGAGAAGGTTTGTTTCACCCCACCTGTAGTATATAGCTGGTACTTGAATTAGCGCCATGTAGAAAAAAGGACAAAGAGGCTTCTATGTTTAGTTTTTCTTTTTATATAGCTAAGTAGAATTCTACTTGGATTTCACCCATGGTTACAGCAGATTATATATATTTTTCCGAAAGTTTGGTGCCATTTTTTTTAATTCGTTGGCCATCAAATGTATCACTTTTTTATGTTTGTGATCGCTGGTCTCAGCAATAGAAAAAAATGGGACGAAATACTATCTAGAGGTGCTGTCTCATTGCACCGCAAAAATTCCTGTATATTGCCTTCGCATGCTCTAAACGGATAAATTGTCCTAACATTGCTCTGAACGAAATAATCGAGATTGGGGCTACGTAAGTCACTAAGCAAGTTTTTTTTTCATTTGTGTTAATTTTATTTCGCTGATGTTTCTGAACAGATTCGGCGTGTTGACTATCAAGCTCAAGAATTCGTTCAATCACACTAAATGTCATATATTGATGCGCCTGTCAAGATGCGTAAACATAATGACGGTCTTCACGTTTTTGAAAGAGGATAGCTACATCAGAAAACAATATTTGAGACATTTCATAATTTTTTTGTTTTATTTTGCGAAGTTTCAGAAGTCTCATGAGAGATTTTATAATCTTGATAATAGTTCGAGATACCTTTGTTCATTTGAAAAACTATGTAAAGCGCTTGCAAAGGTATGCCTGGAGCGAAGAACTCAGCTTTGTTGACACCTTCTTATGTCGCCAGGCAGAGCAGTGCGTGACAGAGCATTCTGTAATATTTGTTGACACCTTCTTTCTTCGCCATGTGGGTCAGTGCGTCGCAAAGCACTATGTAATCTGCTTTGTTGACACCTTCTTATGTCGCCAGGCAGAGCAGTGCGTGGCAGAGCACTCAGGAATATTTGTTGACACCTTCTTCTCTCGCCAGGTGGAGCAGTGCGTCGCTAAGCACTATGTAATCTGCTTTGTTGACACCTTCTTATGTCGTCAGGCAGAGCAGTGCGTGGCAGAGCACTCAGTAATATTTGTTGACATCTTCTTCTCTCGCCAGGCGGAGCAGTGCGTCGCAGAGCTCTGCTGCTCTAATGAGAGCGACAGTCTCGGGCTGTTGGGTGGGGAGCAGCTGATACTAGAGCGGCAGCAGGGGGAAGAGAGGGAGAGTGTGCGTTGCATGATCGCCCCTTTGCGTCCCCACCATCCTGGGATACGGCTCTCGCGGGCCAAGACGGGCGTGAGTTGAAGGAGTAGGAGCGGGACTTTGCGGTATTAAGGTCCAGGGCGTAACTAGAAGGGGATGCAATAGGTTAATATTATAAGTCCTGATCTCGTAGATACTGGCCCGGTCGGTTAGTTGGGCCCATTAGTCATCCATCCCCTCCTGGGAGAATTCCTCTGTACAAGAATGGATTGGAGCACCTACCGTCTCATGCATCTACGGTGTGAGTTGAGTGAGATGCCTAGAGACGACATCAAGAAAGTGTGGTTTTGGTGCCTAAAAAATTTACTCTGCTTTGTTGTACACTTGCAGTGCTGACGTCTCATTCCAACTTGAGATAAGACGAGAGGTTCTAGGTATCTGCGTAGCACTCAGCTCTGCTGTTGACATTAATATCAGCCTCAGTGCCACTTTGATTTTTTCTATGATGACAGTTGGATAGCAATCCCCTTTGTAATGAATAGACTGGTAAATGATGAGCTCATCTCCCCAGTCCACTCATAAGGATTCCTTCAGCTTTTTTCCCCAAGCAACGATCACCAGTCCGTTTGATGAATTTGCGGCTTCAAACATTATCAATTTCCTCTTATTTGTCATTCCCAGCTCACTGCATCCTCATATCCCCATATACCGACCTCATCATGTACCCACCTCACTGTATTCGCATCTTACTGTTCCCTACCTCACCGTATTCTCACTTCACCATATACCTACATCACCGGATCCTCACCTTACTGTATCCACACTTCACCGTATCCTCACCTCACCATACACCTCCATGACTATATCCTAAACTCTCCTTATTTTCACGGCACCGAATACCTACTTCACCGTCGCCCCATCCCAGGGCTGGAAGCATCTATGCACCATCGATGAGCTGGTGGTCATCTCGACTCGGTGGGAGGACCTAAGCGTAGAGATGGCGCGTCGTTCGGGTGTGCCCCTCTACTTCAAGATGCCTGACGTTCAGAGCATGAACTCGTTTGTCAGTTGCCTCTCCGGGTACTACCGCCTGCTCAAATGCTGGTCCTTTGACCTTTGCAAGGAGATGCCCACCCCCAGCATTAAGGAGCTCCGGAAGGATAAATGCCACGGTCCTGTTGGGTGAGTCACCGTCAGTGATAAATAGGTAATTAAAATAAAATTGTAGTGATGATCCGAGTACTTGTCATTACTTAACTCATGCGAGGTCAGTGGGCAGTTCATGAAACTGCCGTGATGGCCCGTCTACTTGCCATTGCCTCAGTTACACAATGGCAGTTCATGGAGTTGTCGTCCTTGTTTTTTCTAATCGTTATCATCCGCACCTTGCAACTTACTATTTCTAAATGTTATCCACCACTCTTCGTGGTCCACACCCAAATGCCTACCCCCACCCACCATCTCTCCCACTCACCCTCTAGGCGCGTATTCGCTCTCAGCAAGCTGCAGTGTCGGGGGGGCGGGGAAGCTGGTGTGGCGCTGCTCCGTCAGTCTTCACGCCGCCTCAACTACTACCACCTCGACGTATGTGGCGGCGGACAGACAGACCCCGTCACACTCAGCATACCGAAACGGAACGGCCAGGTGAGGCAGCAGGGTGCTCATTTCCATCACTTTAGGGTCTCTCGGTACTGATTTCTATCTTGCGGTCTCAGTAGACTCATAATCACCGCAGTGTATCATTGTACTTATTTCTATTACTGCATGGTCTCAGAATACTGAATTTCGTTCCTGTGGGTTCTCAGGACTGCCACCTATTTTGATCATTTTAGGGTCTCGGTGTACTGATTTTAATTACCTCGGAGTGTCAGGGTAGTACTCATTTCTATCACCGCCTTGTCTCAGGGTAGCAAGTTATGATTTTCATTATCTCGGATCTCAGGGTAGTGCCCATTTCTATCACTGTAAGGTCTGAAGGTAGCGCTCATTTCTATCACCACAGGGTCAGAGGGTAGTGCTCATTTGTATCACCGCCGGGACTCAGGGTAGTGCTCATTTCTATTACCGCCGGGTTGGCTATTGCTCATTTCCATCACCGCCGAGTCTCAGGGCAGTCCTCATTTCTGAAACCACAGAGTCTCAGGGTAGAACTAATTCCTGTTACCCCGGGGTCTCAGGGTAGTGCTACTAACTTTTGGTGCTCGAGGTCTAGGAGTAGGGCTCATTTTTATAACCGCGAGGACTCCTGGTGGTGATCAACGCGGGGACTCCTGGTGCTGATCTCTAACGCTGAGCTTGTCCGCTTCCCGATCAGAACAGTAGTTGGCAGTTGTTTAGCTGAATCTAGATTCCTTTAGTGGGAGCAGAGGTACTAAAGCATTGGGATTGTGTCAGTGTCGGTCCAATGCCAAGTGCGCCGTTCACTTTCTTATAACTTTTGAGATGAGATAATGAAGCAATATATATTGAATGTTGTTATTAAAATGGATGCTATTGGATGTAACGCACCAGATATTAAGTGCATTTCTTCCGAGCCCTGGTTACGCTCTATAACATATTGTTGAGTTTTATTAACTTAAACAGTTGCTTTCATAAATGTCAATTTGATCCCATTTTTATATTACGTTGCAGTTTACCATCGAAGGGGCGGGTGTTGACAAGTCTTTTAGCTCCCTCACTTCGTTAGTCGCTCACCTCATAGACCGAGGCCAGGACCACTCCTCCTCAAGAGACAACGACAACCACCCGGCATCAACAAGCCCATCAAAGGCGACCGGTTCCTCGAGGCAGGATGCCACTCCTCCCTCTACCAGGGCCACTTCTCATGGCTCAGCGTCCGAGGAGCAGCCTAGTGATCATCATCAGCAGCAGAAGATTCAGTGCTCGGTGCTGGTCAGTCGCCTTATCCCTCCGTCCGACTACGACCAGTCTGAGCTGCTCTTGCTCTGTGCGGGAAAACTGAAGCAGCACTTCAAGGACGAGGATGAGAGACCCAAGGTGGCTACCGTTGGTGTTTGTGATACAAAAGCGCATAGTAGAAGATCGTATTTAGTTGTTGTATTATAGGTCTTGTTCACCTTGTGATGTTCGACTTCTTGACAACAAATTACGTTGATTTGTCTCATGAGAAGACTCATGAGAAGTGGCTTTAGGAGTGGTAGAGGGTGTGCCGATCAGATTCTTGCAGTGAGACACGGTCTATGAGAAGTACCTTGCAAAAAGTAAGGATGTGTTCTGGGCCTTCATTGGTCTGGAGAAGGCATACGGCAGGATTGACAGAGAAGCGCTGTGGAGGGTGCTGCTTTTGTATGGAGTGGGCGGATATCTGTTGAAAGCGGTGCAGAGTTTCTATGTTGGCAGCCGAGCATGTGTCAGAGTGGGAAGCGAGGTGAGTGATTGGTTCACAGTGAAAGTGGGACTGAGACAAGGCTGAGTGATGTCTCCCTGGCTGTTCAACTTCTATATGGATGGAGTGGTCAGAGAGGCGAACGCGAGTGTGCTGGGTCGTGGCGCTTGGAAACGTTGGAAGCGAATGGGCAAAGTTGGCAGTTGAGCCAGTTGCTATTTGCTGATGATACGGCCTTGGTTGCGGATTCAGAGGAGAAGCTATGTAGGCTAGTGTCTGAGTTCGGAAGAGTGTATGAGAGGAGGAAGCTTCGAGTGAACGTGGGTAAGAGTAAAGTAATGAGATGCTCGAGGACTGTCGATGCGAGCAAAATTAGTGTCCCCCTAAATGGAGAGCTCGTGGAGAAAGTTCAGTGTTTTAAATGTCTGGGCTCCCATGTGGAGATAACTGAACTAGTGGAAACTGAAGTGAAGGCGCGAGTGAAGGAGGGGTGTAAAGTGTCGGGTTCACTAAAGAGTGCAATGAACTGTAGGACGATGGGGATGGAAGCAAAGAGAGGGCTGTATGAGGGTGTTGTTGTCCCAACTGTGCTCTACGGAACTGAGGCTTGGGGGGTGAGAGCAGAGGAGAGAAGAAGGTTGAATGTTATCGAGATGAAGTGTTTGAGAAGCATGGCTGGAGTAACGCTGAGAGACCGGATCACCAACGACACGGTTCGAATCAGATCAGGGATGTTGAAGAAGCTGGAGGACAGAGTGGATTCGCGTGTTCTGAGATGGTTCGGGCACATGGAGAGGATGGATGAAGGGAGATTGGTGAAAAGGGTGATGAATGCGGAGGCGAGTGGTCGCAGGCCTAGAGGTAGACCGAAGTTTGGGTGGATGGATGGTGTGAAGCAGGCGTTGGGAAGTAGAGGCATGAATGTGGAGGTGGCGAGAGAGCGTGCAATGAACAGGCGTGAGTGGAGAATGGTTGATTTTGACGCTGCTCTGATGTGCTTAACGAGGAGTTCCTGCAGGCGTTGAAAGAAGAATATAACAACGTGAGAGTACAGGACTTGAGAGATGTGTAGGAAGAATGGGAGACGTTAAGGGATGCGTTGCTGAGATGTGCGAAGAAAGTGTGTGGTGCGCGCCGTGTGGAGGTTTTGGATGTAATTTCAATGTAGTTGTACTGGGTGACGTTAATGCGCGAGTTGGAGATGTAGTGGTGGAGAATGTGATAGGAAGGTATAGCGTTCCCGGTAGAAATGACAGTGGAGAAAACCTGATAGGTCTGTGTATGGAGCAGGAGTTGGTTTACAAGTGTTTACAAGTGTATGAAGACAACAACAGGACTTTTGGCCCAAACTGGGTTGCCTTTTAATAGAAGAAGGTAAGTTCTGAAGTAGAACGACTTCTGTTTTAATAGATCGAGAAAGAGAAAGTTTGTTAGAGGAAATAACATTTGACAATGATTATCGAAACAATTCAAACAAGCACCTGAAGATAACCACCGACCACATCAACACACCCGGTGTTGATCTGAGATTGTACAGTTTCATTCCTCGAAAACCGAATTACAACGAGCAGGTACCAATGCCGGGCACCTTATTTACCGTGCCAGTGCCAGGTCTTGGCACTAAGTTAACCGTATGGGTGTCAATGCCGAACACCATTTTTCACGAATATACTGGTGAAAGTGCTATAGATGTGAGCTATTTAGCGGCGATTTTGGTAGAATTTATCGAGCCGTGATTTAAACGTTTCGATTGTATCGCTGTTCACAACTTCCGCGGGAAGTCTGTTCCAATCTTCGACAACCCTATACGTGAAGAAATTACGCGTGATATCGAGTGTAAATCGCTTGCCAACAATTTTGTATCCATTATTCCTGGTCACTCCGTTCGCATCTAAAGTGAAAAGGCTTGTTCTCTCGACGTTTTCCTTACCCTTCATAATCTTTACACTTCGATCATGTCACCTCTGACTCTACGTTTCGCTAGCGAATAAAGGTTAAGTTCGCGCAGTCTATCTTTGTACGATTTATTGCGCAGCGGAGGGATTAGTTTGGTAGCTCTACGTTGAACCTTCTCTAATTTATAATGTATTTTCTGAGGTATGGGGACCAGAATTGGACGGAATACTCAAGGTGCGGTCTAACAAAGGCAGTGTATAACTTGAGAATACTATTTCTGCTCTTGTACGAGATTGTGCGGGATATCATGCCTAACATTTTATTGCCTTTTTTGGCTGCATCGTTACATTGCTTGGTGCTTTCCAAGTCATTACTAATTATGACACCTAGATCTCTCTCTTCGGTGACGGGCATCAGTTTGTTTCCGGACATTGAATATTCGTGTTTAGGGTATTGGTGACCAATGTGCATAACTTTACACTT
>SDVV010001355.1:0-25997 GCA_016164225.1 Gammarus roeselii
ATATATGAGCGTTTGTGGGTGCTTACGGGGACCTGGTAGCGAGAGGAGTGGGAGGAGCATTTTAGGTTTCAATTAAGTTGTGTTTGGTATTTCAATCTCACATTCGGATCCCGATGCTATCGACTGCACGAGATCTCATGTGAAAAATGTCTTTGAGGAACAGCGGTGTGCATCGTCTGTGTCGCCTAGGCAGACTGGAAATTAAACGTAACCCGCTATGGAATGACGAAGGTTGTGGGCAGGTATACTCAGAACATCATTGACGAGCATGATTCGTTGGGAAAACTTTGCCATATTATATTCGTGGTTTTACTGAGTGCCCGAATAACCCAATTGATAAGAATACCGGTTGAGTGGTATATAAAGTTATGGTTGGAAGAGATAAATTTAACGCAGTTGTAGACTGCATTAATTTTCGTTCGAAGTTGGTGCATCCTTGAACGGAAAAAAAATAGTTATTGTAATAGTTAATATCTGAAAGTAACCAGTTCTGCGGTAACATTTATATGATTTGTGATGATACAAAACACATACAAACATTTGCTAATTTCGGCAGCAATAAAACATTTTTATATCAGAAACAAAAGGTTTTGTTGTTGCATCATCATTAGGCAGTATTTTTCCCGTCCCGTATGTTAAATTCGTTTTCATTCACAAAATGTTGCATCTGTTACCAAGTCCCCTATAAGACATCAATATGCAGTGCAATAAAATTAACATCCGACATCCCCGGAACATACTACATTCTGGAAAATAGTTATATAATATTGATATTTATATTTATAACTCGATGTTCCAATTGCACACGTTTTCATTCGCTACTGAATTTCAGTAAATGTCCTTATCATATCACAGACGCGCACAACATGTTACTGAGTGCTTGTCTGTACAGAAATTAAAAAGATTGCACCCTTCACCGTGTTTTTTTCTTCAGCATTATAGAAAGAAGTTGAAATCTGATCAGTCATATCGTCCAAGCCATTACTTTAGATTATCGTGTAATTTTATAGTTCGAATTAGAGAGGATAAAATATTGAAATAAAAAAGTTGCTTAGAATTTATTCGACATTGAGTATAATAGTAAAACGGTCCACTATTCTGTTAGCAAACACATGGCAGCATTTTTTTCTCCAGTAAGCATGTTTCCATGCTCTTTCTGAATTTAATTGACTTCCGAAAAAAATATTTGTATCGATCATTTTGATCGAGATTACTGCAAGACGATATCAATGACATCATGTGGTAATATCTTGCAACTTTTTTTATTTATGCCCTCTGAGAGACTTTTGTTTGAGTGCCCAAATCCTCAAATCTGTAACGAATCGGTATGCCAAACCAAGCATGCATGACGAGACTTTGCAGTAGGAGAAGGACACGGAACGGTCCTGGCGGTTACAGGAGTGCCTTTTTGCAGTGGCGACTGTCATGAGAACATTCTGTTATTTACGTCCACCCTAAAGGTAAACGAATAATAAGTCCAATTATGGAGACGAAAGAATAAACCGATATCGATTTCTTAACTATATTGTCCACATCATTTAAAATTACAACGTCAAACAAAACCATCGAACTACGTCATGTCGTCTGCCCTTGTGCGATCCGGCCTGTTCATGTAGTGTCCTAAACGATTGCCGTTGTCGGCAAATATCTCATAAACAGTAAATTGATACATAATAATTCATGTGTATGACAAGGTTTCACTTATGTTCCTAACTCAGATGGAAATGTAATACAAGATCAGCAGCCTACGAATATGGTGCTTTATAAACATCAAAGAGAATAACAATATTCCGAATCATCGTAATTTACTTCATCATTATAGACAACTATCCTATTCAAATTCTACGGGTAAAATTGTTGTATGGTTAGAATACAAGCAAATCTTTCTTTCTTGCATTAAAATTTGCTGCGTTGGACGGGCTCCACCATCTTTTATGGGGCAGTCAATTCCTTAAGTTGAATGCAAATGTTTACCAGTGGGGCAGAAAAATACAGAACAAAGAGAACGGCCGCTGGCTCCATTGGAAATCGTTGGCGACTCTAATGTATGCATAATGGATAAGCTCTTGGAGACATTCAGGCTGCCGCCGAGTACGGCCGCCTTTGGAGCCGTGTGTCCAGGGCCTCTGATAAATGGCACACTGGCCACTCCTGGGAGGGAACCAACCGGAACCACTTTGGGACCTGATACTGTTTGTCTCGTGAGCCGATGGAGAGTGGGCTCCAGTTCTTTTAAAGGCGCCGGACTCAGTTGGATCAGTCGTTTATAAACAGAATCATATAGTGATAAATGGACAAAAAAGTGCCTTGTACAAATGATAATGTAACTGATTATGGAACTCCCTCTAGTAATCTTAACTCAGGTCTGAAGTAGGAAATCTGAATTAATATCGGCATCTGAAGAAATTGTGTTTACGATTCACCGCATTTTCAAACCTCTGAAACACAACGTAAGCATTTTGTGAATTGCATAGATGTTTCCGTAACATGTTTCTAAGCATGTTCCTAAAATTTGCTTTTCACAAATTGATTTCAAATTGCCTGTGTTCATTTCCCTTTAGTAACGAGTCGAGTATTCTGCCAATAAAAATTATTAATGTTCATTCAATAATTATAGGGTGTCGTGAAAACCAACACGACGAATTTTTCACTGGTAGTCCAATGCTTAAGATAATATTTCTCACAAAACTTGATAGCGGATGGAAGATTTTAGAAGATCATTCATGTTGACCTACTCAGTTAAACTTTTTGCACTCAAAAACTAATGGTAAGTGGAGCAGTTCGACCCCTCCCCCCCTACATTTTTGCTTGCCGGGGTTGATAAAGTCAACCGAGACGCTCCCACTTCAGGGTGGAAATGGCTTCAGAAAAGGGTAGTTTCAGCCCTTAAGTCACAGGACTAGTCATTGCGGTTTTCATTTGAATGAGGGGGGGGGGGGGTCGAATACGTTTTAATTACAATACAAAACTGTAGCGACTCATGGCAACAACTAATCCTGCAACGCCAGGGCTTCAGCAATGTTATTTATACCTCGGTGTGGGAGCGGTCTCCGCCTAATGATCGTCTAATACTAGCAGAAGAATGTAGGGGAATGATTTGGAAGGGGTGGAGATGCAATAGTTTTCATCAGTTTCATAACACAAACATTAGTAGAAGAGTAACTAAAGAGGCCAATGTGAGCTTCTTCATGAACACCTCCTAGGTCACACATATTTTGTACAGAGACAATTTATTTTTGAAGCGGGACTTAAGGAAAGAGTCGCCTACAGCCGAAACTAAGCCCTTATTTTTACATCACTTTCGGGCCTCCCTTATACCTATTAATAATAAATCATTGTATTACTTCAAGCTTCAATAATCTGCAGCCGCTTTAACGGGAAAATAGTTAGGGTAGGTGGATAGTGTCATGGAAGTACGAAAGTCGAGGACGAAGCAGAATGCGTTCCCCACGCAGTGAATTGTTTTAGGACAGCGTCATAGAGGTGTTCAGATATTTTTGACATGATAAAGTAAAGAAAACATGCCAACAGTATCGTCGGAGGATGATATAAATAAAATAAAATATTTGAAAATTTAATGTACGGAAACCTTCATAATAATAAAACAAACAGACAACAGTAATGCACAATTATAAAAACACCGGTAATATGTTTGCTCATAACTGTAATCTGTTTTCTTTATTATTTAGAAAAATTTGATCGATATTTTTCCACGTTCCTTTTTATCAGTCTCTAATGATATTGTTGGCATTTTCTTTCACCTTTATCATGTCAAAAAACATCTGAACTCTAATGTGGAGCGGTCATGAAACAACGCACTGAGTGGGAAATGTTTCCCGTCACGCTCTTCCCAATGCGAAGTCCTTTCATATAAATGCGTGAATGTTTGTCCTTCAAGAGTAGAGGCGGGACAGCCACAGGGAGAGGATAGTTTCTTATATTGTGAAAGTTTCCCGCCCTCCCCTTATGTTAGTATTACACGTTGATTGTCATTGCCAATCTTTAGGATGAGAAAAATCGTGTTGTTCGGAAAGTAGCGTCCCAATATTAATTGTAAGGTTTTATTTCATCAGTATGGTAAATCGTATTATGGTCGTGTGTAAATCTGAGTTGTTAATGAGATGAGACGGCATGAGTGAGAAGCCCACCGCCTGATGGAAAGGAGAGGATGGGGCTCCTATCCCCGAGCTCTATAGATCCGATCACCGATGCCTTCGTAGGCTGTTGTTGTTACAAATGCATCAGTGTAATCCGTGTTATATCTCACTCCCAACCACGTCTGAATTATGAGCCAGAGCATAAACCCAGGATACGGCGACTTACAATATTGCCCAGATCGGGCAATTAAAATAAATAGGTGATAGCATAGTCCAATATTGAAGAGGTAGTTGACAGAAGCTGATGTATAAGTCCGTCTTAGTAGTTTCATTATAACAGAAGAATTTCCTTGTTAATTGTGAGGAACTTCGACATGACACCAATTATGGGATTCTTTGAATACCAGTTTTTATTAGTAGATAAAGCTGTGGAAATAAACTACTCTCACACAGAGTCAGATAGATTTACCTCATAGATGGAAAAAACTCTCTATACCAATTTGAGGTAATTTCATTTATTGTAGAATTCGGTAACGCATATTGACTAGTGACGGCTTCTGCCGAACACGCCACCGGCTTGCAATTGGGAACAAGCATCACAAAAGAAGGAACAATCTCGCTGCTAGACAGAACGCAGGAATTGAGACAGCCAGTTGCCAGAAATGGATGACCTTGATTGCCTGAAAGTACGAGCAAGAAAAAGTGCATACAGCCTCCAGGACCGAATTGAATACTCGAATAATCCCTTCCTGGAGGCAGTATGTAACAGTGAGGGATACGAACTGTCCCCATTTGAAGAAAACTAAGACGGAATACTGCTTGTGCAGGAAGATCCCGATATAAATAGGGATAATGTTTGGCTGTTAATCATTATGTGTGGGTGGCTGTCAGGTTGAGATGCGACCCCGAGTATGTTCACTGATAGGTGGCTCTAAACTAAACCTCTCCAACATTGTTGTTTCCATACATACTCATGTGAAAAAATGACATAAAAGGTATTGTAAGCACACCTGTATCAAACTTAATCTTTAAATTGTTGTCGTGTAATTCAATCTTGATGTGTCTCCAAATGTACTTTTTTTTAACGATATTTTTTTATGTATTGGTAGAAATGTTTTTGGTTAAACTTGTTTTCTGTTGTAACCGTTATTGTACCATCGAGTGCCTCAATAAAGATAATGATTATTGTTATTATTATTATTATTAAATTCGAATTTTGGGAAGGAAGGCTCAGCAACCCATCAGACTTGTCTACAACAGAATCTATCATACATATCTCTAAGTTGAGAGCTAAGCAGCTGAGCCAGAACTTATTGAGGGTGTATTGGGTTATCTTAACTGAAGATTGATATTGAAAAGGGATAGCTCTACGATGGAATCCATTTCCTGAATTGGAACAATATTTTTTTATAATTATTTTAGTATTTAATGCGCATGTACCCGCGTTCTAATTTTCTTATAAGGTCTAGAATGGGATCCTAGAAAATGGGCAGACCCACCTTTTCGGGAAGTATTAGCCAGTTGAAATGAAATAATAATAAGCGTGAGATGAATAAAAGGATCTTGATAGGAAATGAGAGGCTTAGGTTAATTCAACGATATCGTTGATCATTTCAAATATTGAATGATTAAATTAAACTGGTTATGATTCTTGCTAGTAGCTAGAAAAAAAATTGTTTCTGAAATAATTTGAACTCTGTTATGATAAAGATTTGTTGGGTTTAGAGCATTCATATAAGAGGGGCTCACAAGAAGAAACTCACCAGTTTTGAGTCAACCTCTATCATCCTTCACCTTCCCGACGTGAATTAAATAAGTACCACGCAACGGATGCCACACGCATGTGTGTACAATTCAACAGATTGACACTTTTGATAGGTAGTTCAACACGCGTAGGTCTTGAGTCAAGCCACATAGTTAATTGAAAAATAAGTAAACTTTACTAAATAAACACTGAAAATTATTTACTCCACCTACACACACCAAAAAATCGAATTGTTTGAATTATTCAAAATAACACAGGTGAATAATACGTCATTTTGTTGCTCTTCTGGCCCAGTCGTAAGGTCTGGCCCTCTGGCACAACCTCGCCCACCGACGTTTATCAGGGCTTTTCTTGTCACCCTTCCTTGTCTCACTACTCTGATCAGAATTGATCGATAACAAGATGCAGACAACTTCGACGTCTCGCCTCTACTGGTTTTCATTCTCTTACGTGCCATCATAGTCATGCGGTCAACGAATGGTCACAAATTTCTTAAAACAAGCCAAATTACTAGAACCACCGTCAACAATTTGCATTACATTCATCAATTGTCATAGTATGATACAAACATTGATCTTATGAATTTATTTCATTGGTTTTGGTACATTAAGCGGTGGTGGCTTTTTTTCGTAATGTGTTTCCGAGGAGTAAATTGCAAGAATTGATTCATCAACTTTGGTTTAGTTCAAAGTCGTAGTAAAAACCCTGACCAAAAAATAAGTATTGAAAATTGGTGAATTATTTGAAAATAATTTCATGTATTGTTGACGATATTTTATTTCTGATGTTATGCTTTGCTAAGCGTTAATAAGTGTCAATGAAAATCGTCGAATACTACAACGATGGTAAATACGTTTCTTCTTTCTAGGGTTCATCTAATGCCCAGGGTTGATCGAATAATAAATTGAATTTTATCGGGAGATCAAAAATCCTAGAGCTGAACTCGTAACACTTTGACGAAGTAGTATGTTTGTGGTGTTATGAAGAATATTTTTTTGGTTGTACGAGAGGTAGCACACCTCTCAGAAGCTAAGTTAACATAATAAATTTGCTACAAAATTCAAAGCAATGTTGATAAGACCAATATTGATAAAACCAGGTCTGCACTTCCATAGTGAGCAGGTATTAATAATAAAATCTAACAGTTAAATAGTAACAAAGCAGAAATTCTGATGACTGACAACATAAATATGCAGCGACGAGAGAAGTGAATGATGGGATATAACATTTCATAACTATTTTCGTTGCAAAAATATACGTGTTTATTTCACATATAATAAGATAATTGAAGTATCACTTACCGAACGTGTGACGCCGTATAATGCAATTTTAGGAAAACAAGAAAGGCATATTCAGTTTCCTAACAATCAACGTCATCGGGCCCAACACAGTTTGACGTTTAATTCATGTCCGACATACGTGACACTAAGCAACTGTTTTCCGTGATCTATTAAAAGAAACATGAAATGATGGAAGCAAACGATCACCTCCGTACGTTGGCCTGTACGTTAGGTTGCTGTGCGCGGATTCTTCCATAAAAAAATCAGACAAGTGATGGCAAGTTTTCTAATCAATTTTCTAATTAATATTGATAATTAGGGATCATATCCCGCTAACGTACGAAATTTCTAGCCTTTACAAAGTGTAACTAATAAATGGGAATGCTTATAAGTAATTGCTTGTGGAGTTTAGCAAAGCGGAAGTATTTGCAATAAGCGATTTAAAAACATGAAAACTGTCTTTCAAAAGGGGATAATTCATTACACATGTTGACTAACTAGAGTCGGACACCGTTTGGATAGAAGAAAAAGATTTAGCCTCGCTTTGAACTGATTATGAACACAAAATAAAACCTACATAAATCGCGTTTCATTAAAACTGTATATTGACCTGACAAATTGAATATGAATAACCTGAATATTCTGTGTGAGATATTAAAAAAAGTGGTGGGCCAAGTCACTTTGTGATAATTTAACAATACAGCGATAAGCAAATCAAATTCTGCTGTACGATAGCTCAGGAGAAAAGGTCACGAAATAAAAAAAATCTAGTAACGGAATTGGAGGAAAGATTTTTATTCATCAATTACATCAACCTGTAGCAGTAATTTTTTTACGGGATTGTACAAGCTACGGAGGAAATATAATATCCCATGACGAAATCCCAATTACGTGACAGTGTAAGTAGATTTTATGGAAACGGGTCTATAAATCAAGTGGGAGGAGTTAGGACCGTTGACCGTGGTAACAGGACCGGACAATCATCAGCGCGGTATCAAAAAACATTCAAAATTACGTTCAAAAAGTCGTGAATTGCTTCGTTACAAAGACCCGCGTAAGAGGTTTCAAAGTTATTCAGGTTCCTACTGGGTTTATATCGTGCTAGTATCGATGGGGAAAAACAGACACCATGGACGTGGGAAAGAAATACGAGGTCAATACCAAAACTACACATATTTTATAAATACTTTAATGCCGGTGGCTCTAATGCTGGCCTTAAGACATTTAATGATTTCGAAAAGGGACTATCCTACTTTTGTTTGAATATTACGGATTGATTACACGCTCGGGGTAACAATTAATGCGCATAGCATCAATTTAATGAGAGGTATTCTTGCATATAAATCATAAGTAACTTTTATTCATAACATAAATTTTAAAAATATGTATTGTCTGCGAGGTATTTAAAATATATGTCAGACAAGTAATCTTGCGTGGATTGAACAGTAAATCGATTACCAAAATTTAAATCTACTTGATAAAACGGAAATAAAAGGACTGAGGAGATTTTGTCTCCTAGCAGTCAATATTTTGTCTCCTAGCAGTTGATATTTTATGGGATTGTTCAATTTAGGACTGAAATATTATGAATCGCACCGAAATCTCATTACCGTGAGAGTAAAATTTGAATTTTTGGAAACAAGTCTAAAAACCAGCAGAAGATGACCCTAGGGCATAATATGTTTTTGAACGGGGACCCCCGTAATAGTGTTTGAAACTAACGTTTTTTTCTCTTCTGAATGTATGAAGTACGATTAATATCTTCAATTTAATCGATAGATTCCAGTAAACAAATCACAAGTAAAATTTTGAGTTTATCACAAGACGGTGACATTATATGTTTTGAGAGACATTTAATGAATAAACAATGTTAGTAGTAGTAGATTAGATTAGAGTAAGGAGACAAAACGAGCACGAGTGCTCATGTCGAGTTGTTCCTTGACAGAAGTGAAAGAAGAGTGGGGGTAGTCAACGAGGCTTTGGAATTTCACGCACACATACAGAAAAAAATGAAGGTTCTAATGACAGAAATGAGAAGGACCACCACTGCTGTCACCACCGCCTACTACCACCACCCCGACTACAACCCAGGGCATTTCAGCCCCGGAGAAAAAAAAACGGTCCAGAGTCAGATGACTTTTCAGGAACGGAGTGAGCAAGATGTGAAGAGAAGAATGCAGGTTTCAGGCCGTCGCATCTCAGACGGTCGAGCAGAGACGGACACTCCTATACGCTCAGCGGACTCATACTTTTCTCCGAGCACATGTCTGTAGGCTTGCCCCAGAGGATGGGTCAGACGGACTCCAACCAGGTATTGAGTCTACTTCAGAAGGTCTGTATGGGTAATTAAATTTTGACAGGTATGTGCACAGTTAGCAGGAGCACTGCAACCAGTTGCCTGGTCGTGCTCTTCCCTCATCCGCTCAGATGATTAAGTCTTCTGTACGCAAGTGGTTCCTTGAAGGCTGTCGCACTTCGTGGACATCTCCTAGGAAAGAGTTTCTCTTGGCAACTCCTGAGTGTAGTCAAAGGAAGCACGAGTATTTCAAATTTTGAAAAACGGTTGTTGTTGCATGATTTGGTCCAAGAATGGCATATTTGAAGTTAGGTCAAATCCAGGTTAGTCAAAATAAACAGAAGTAGTTTAAATTTTGAAAACAATTATCGCAAGATTTAGTTAAAAAAAGGTCAAGGATACTTCAATTTTGAAATTGGCTACAACAATGAGTTCAGTCAAACAACACGAACATTTTTCCTACTTTTTGAGAAGCAGTTACCGCAAAATTTAGTCCAAAAAAGGCAGAAAACCTATACTTAAATTTTGAAAAATACTCGAACATCTGTGGAGAAGAGGTTTGCAGTTATACGTGTCTCAGCGCCCTGCTGCACTAGGTCTCGCACGAATCTGTGCTTCAGGAAAGAAAACGGTTAGTTCATTCACACTGTACAAAGGTACAAATTTCATGGTGAGATGTCGGAGGGGCATCTTTAAGAATTAATTCACAGTGAGTGCTAAATATAGATTCAATATGCTTCAGGTGAGATGCCAGAGGGGCATCTCCATAAAATATTTCATATATCAAGGTGAGATGCCAGAAGGACATATAGCAAAACTTTATTACACGATTTTTTTTTCCAGTTAATTGCATGTTGGTAAAATTTAGGATCAATAATTTTTTTATATATTTTTCCCTCCCGACACGGAGAGAAGAAGAGAAAAAAAGAGAGAGTACCATAGCGTCGACAGTGCATCTTTATAAGAAGGTACTCAGTGACTCAACAGATGGATGATATACGTCGAATCTACGCCGTACCGTAAAGTTGACAAATTGCTCACCTCTTGGTGCTTGTTCAATTTTTCATATACCATGGGGTTTCGAGGTGAATGCTGCCGTTGCGGCTTATCGGTAATCGCCGCTGAGTCTCCGGCAGACTTTCACCCGCATTAAATAGTTCGCAACTGTTAGCTGTCTTTTTTTTTTCTCCCTCCCAACCAGAGAAGACGAGAGAGAAGAAAAGAGAGTCTACCATTCTGTCGGCAATGTCTCTCCGTAGGAAGCTACTCGCAGTCTACACAATAGATGATTTACGTCGAATCTACGTCGTGCCATAGAGTTGAGCAATTGCTCTCGTTATGCTGAGGGTCCGATTTTCGTATACCATGGGGTGTGACAATGAAAGCTACTGATAGGGCTCCTCGGCAACCGCTGCTGAGTTGCCGGCAGACTTTTAATCGCACTAGGTAGTTCAAATTTGTTGTCTATCTTTTCCCATTTGTCTTCTTTCCCTTTTCTCCCGACAGGGAGGGCAGAAAATGAAAAAGTATATAGCCCCTTGTCGGCTTGGTCACGGTATAGGAAGACACTCATTGCCTCAACAATGGATGATTTATGTCGAACCAACACCGTACCGCGGCGTTGAGCAACGCTCTCCTCTTGGTGAGGGTTCGATTTTCGTATATCATAGGGTGTGGCGGTGAATGATGCCGTTGCGGTTCACCAGTAGTCGCTGAGTCGCCGACAGATTCACCTAGTAGACAGTAGGTGGTAATCATCCCACAAAATATAAATAATGAGTAAAAATATATGGTATCCTCCTGAGTTTTCGCCGCCGCATCGAATTGGGCAGGCTCTCCTCTTAAGCGGTTTCGATTCTCCGAATACCGTGGTTCCTGCATCTGCTTGTTCCGTTTTTAGAGCAGAAGATGGCCTTGCAGGTTAGAAGGATGGGTGATTGCGAGTACCGTTACGGGCTCCCTTTCAGTACTGGTGGCCCTGACGTGGGTTTAGGAACGGCTGTAAATCGCCGTAACACCTCTCACTCGGTATATCCCGGTATGAATGATTATACATAAAGACGGTACTATCAATCTCTCTACTTGCAATGATAATAGTAGAAACTGTTCCGTTTCGCTATAGATTTTTCAGTGGGTCGAGTTGGTTAGCGATAGTAATCATTACGTTGTTCCTTATAATGAAATTATGAGTGATAATTAACAATTACCAGTACCAGCGACATGCTATTATTGTTGCTAATAACGAAATTATTAGTAATTGCAACCCTTAATTGTAAAGAGTGCCGTCTCATGCTCCTTCCCTATGTCCCTATAATTATAGTCTCGACAGCTCCTTGGAAAGTCGTGTCATTCTCACGTTAAAAGATTAACGCAGCCCAGGGCTTGTCAAACACGTTTTTGAACGCATTCGCTGATTCAGAGCCAACTGCTGCAGCTGGTAAGTTGTTCTCCATTCGCGAGATTGCGATCGGGAAAAAGTGTTGCGCTGTAGTTGTAAAAAATCGTTTTCACACAAATTTCGCCCCATTGTTTCGGGTACGAATGTTGTGCTCCCTGTCAAAAAGGCCAACAGGGCATACGTTGTTCAATTCCTTCAGGTATTTGAAGTTTTCAATAAGCTGGTCCCTCAGCCTTTGCTGCTCGAGGGTGATGAGGCAAAGTTAATTAAGCGTATCCTCGATGCTGTGGTTGCGTAGCTGCGGGATGAGCTTAGTAGCACGATGCTGGATTTGTTCCAGTTTGGCTAAGTCAACCTCACGCTTGGAGACCAAAATTGAACTGCATGCTCGAGGTGGGAACGGACGACGGACGTGTGCAACGGCAAAACTATGTCCTTTTTTTTTTGCAGAGAAAGTTACAGGAGACGAAACCTATGTTACGGTTAGCTATATTGTAACTTTCTTCGACCTGAGCATTCCACTTCAAGTCTTTCGAAATTATGACGCCCAAGTCAGTCTGCTGGTCAACAGTTGAAGGATCGCTTCCTGCTATCGTGCGGTCTAAGTTGGCATTGCGACACCCCATGTGCATAACTGTACATTTTGTCACATTGACAGGCATCTGCCACGTTTAAGACCATTGGATGAGTTTTTCGAGATCTTGGATAGATGTTCGTGAAACCAGCGATCTATGTCGCTTAAATGGATGATGAAGGAGATGGAACCCAGGACTGTTTCCGGGGGAACCCCAGAGGTAACGGGGCTCACTCGGACATAGCCAGGCCGATGCTGACTCTTTGCTTGCATATTGTTTGCCAGGCTCGCAGCCAGCGAAGTACGTTGCCACCGATGCCGAGCTCAAAGACTTTCTGTAATAGTCTCCTGTGCGGCACCTTATAGAAGGCTTTTTGGAAGTCTAGGTGGATGACATCCACTGCCCTGCGGCGGTCGTACCCGTTGGTCACTTCATTGAAAAAGTCCAGTAGATTCGTCAGACAACTCCTCATGCGAAGGAAACCGTGCTGAGTGTCATGAATGAGTCCGTTGTCTTCCAGATGATCGACGAAATGAACCCTTTCTAGAAGTCTTCGGGGACCTCGCCACTCGAGTTGTAGTAGACGATGCTACCTTCCCACGGGATACTGTTACAATCGGAGTATCTCAAGGATCCAAGTTCGGTCCTGTTCTCTTATTAAAATTCATAAACGATCTCGATAGAAACGTACTTTCGAACATTAGAAAGTTTGCAGACGATACTAGAAAAGGAGGCAAAGTGCGAACTGAACCAGAGTGCCAGCAAATCCTAATAGACTTGAACAATATTGTTGATCGGTCGGAAAAGTGGCAAATGAAATTTAATGTAGACAATCTAAAGTACAGATCCTCATAACCCCAAACATGAATACTCAATGTCCGGAAAGAAACTGATTACTGTCACCGATGAGAGAGATTTAGATGTCATCATAAGTAAAAACTTGAACATCATAAGCAATGAAACGATGTTGCCGGAAGAGGCAACCAAATCCTAGGTATGATACTCCGCACTATCTCGTACAAAAATCGAACACAGTATTTTTCAGTTATACAATGCTTTTGTTAGACCGCATCTCGAGTATTCCGTTCAATTCTGGTCTCCATATCTTCGAAAAGACCTGACTTAATTAGAGAAGGTTCAACGTAGAGCTACCAAACTTATCCCTTCGCTGCGCAGTAGATCGTACAAAGACAGACTACGTGAGCTTAATCTTTAGTCACTAGAGATGCGTCAAGCCAGAAGTGACATGATCGAGGTGTGGAAGATGATCGAGGTCTATAAGGAAAACGTTGACCGAGCGAGCCATTTCACTCTAGATGCAAGAGGAATGACTAGGAATAATGGATACAAAATCGTTGGGAAGCGTTTCTCACTCGACATCACGCGCAATTTCTTCGCGGATAGAGTTGTCGAAGGATGAAACAAACTTCCAGCGGAGGTTGTAGACAGCAATGCAATCGAAACGTTTAAATCACGGCTTGATAAATTCTGAATGAATTGCCGTTAAATAGCTAAGACGTTCAATTTTTTATTGTTTTACAAACAGAAATGGCACATGGAGCGCTCTTAGACATTCGATTTCCGAACTAATCTTCTTACTATCAATAGGCAACATAGTTTGGGACAAAAGTCTGTTGTTGTCTTTTTACACTTGTAAACTTGAAAATGATCGAATGATATGATGACAAAGACTTTCTCGATCCTCTATAGTCATGTAATCATGTACACCGTAGTAGGTAGATAAGGTTTCATTGTTGAATTTAGCAATGCGATAGTTACAATCGAATAGACTATAATGATTTCCGTGATCAGGTAAACTGAAGAGTTTGCTTGACTTCAGAGGCCTACCTTTCTAAAATCTAACGCTTAAACGTTCGCGTTGAGAGCCAGGTCTAGAGAGTAATGCGACTCTCAATCCCTGTGAGATATAAGATTATTCAATATAAAACAACTTTACACGAATTCAAATTGTTGTGCTTCTTGTTAAATACATCGTTCGCAATGAACATGCAATTACCATTTATAACTGCAGTGAACGTGAAATTGTTCCCCTTATAACTTTAGAATAACTTATTTAATAGCTTGAATGCAATGGCCACGCAATCACGTTTCTTCCCACAACCTACTATTACCCGACAGAGTCCATAGCCAAGGAACACCAAAGCCAGACCATTTATAACACATCAAACATTCATTCGGAAGCGGGCTCTGAGATAAAAAGACACAAGACAGTAGTCAGGAACCTGATCACAAGAAAAGAACATGGGAAGAGACTCACACAGAAACTACAATGCCAACCAACAACACCCATACAATACACATGTAATACATATACAACAAAACCAAATCATCTATCAGCATTTAGGAATTTGATCACGAGATAAGATTACGCCAACCGCTGCCCGATGCTAGCCGTTAATTTTGTACATAGGCTCTATATTTTTTCACGAGACTCCCCAATGTCTGTTCTACTATAGCAAAGGTATGCAAGATGGAAGGCTAGGATAAGCATGGCAGAGACTTATCAGTAGTAGTAGTAGTAGTAGTAGAAGTAGTTGTAGTGAAAGAAGAAAGAAAGAAAGGAAGAAAACTCTTTATTCATACATGAGCAGTATGGAATTCTGTTTACATTTAAACTATACAAAAATGTACACAAATATGAAGTACGTATAATGAACAAAATGAACATTAATTCAGATGATCCCAATTAAGTTTATCACAACGTGTTTTTGAGCAAAAGTGACTTGTACACACACGGTGAGGTATTGTTTTTAAATTATAACTTTGTACTGAAATATACACAAAATCAAAAATACGTATAATTCAATGCCAAGACTATCAAATCATATTTAGTAACCTTTATAGGGTGTATTACACGTGTGTAACAGAAAAAAATGAGACCACGGGTGTGAACGATAATGAGCATCTGACTTCCATAGCTGAACATGGGCGCACCATACATGAATGATTTTTTTTATTCATACACAATAATGAACGGTATTCTTAACAGCACAATAATCCTATACATATATGTACACAATGAAAATAGAAATAGGTATGATGATCAGGGAGCCTCATCAAATTAGATTGGGTGACCTTGTAGTTTATTACAGCGTGTAGTTCTATATAACAAATGAATACGTGTGTGAGTTACAATTCTATAATACACATATAAATTCGGGGTACAGCTTTATCAAATAATGTATTATATGATAAACATTAAATCAGGATGCAATGCTATTGAATAACGTGTTTGGTTACTTAAAGAATCTGCTACTTGAATGCAACAAATGAGCACGGCCATTTTTACCAAAACAACTGAGGAAATTATTGAGACATTTTGTTTTTCATCCTTTTGTATGTATCTACATGATGCCATCTAAAATAAGAAAAGGTCCATCCACACAGAACCGACATGTTGTTATTTTTTGCTGAAATAAATTTGTACACTGCAAATTTAATATTACGTATAATGACCAACTAAGACCATCATAACAACAAATAAATAATATTTAACCTAAAGGAGTTGGTCACAACTTGTATTGAGTAATTGAGACGGGCTATGAACAATAGGGACCCATCTTGTTCTCCTTTCTGAACATATGAACACGAATATTTCCGAAACATGTCACGACGAATGAGCTACCAAAGGGAGTTTGAAGCTCTGAATAAGTATGCACTATTTCTTGATGCATAAGGTGTTGCGATAATACATTGAAATTCTTAGTTTGATAATTGGTGTGAGTTCTCAATTTGGATTAGCAGCTCAAAACATTGGGTAGCAAAGAATGGGACGGTGCAGGTGTGTCTGTGTGATTGAGAGAGACATTGCCATAACAAACAAACAAAAACAAATTAGCAGTGTTACGATTTATTCGAAGACAAAGATATGTTATGAAACATAATATTTGCTATTTGCTGCTATGAAAAAGTAGTCTGGAACGGGCTGAAGAGTGCATTCGAGCAGTGCTCCAAATTAAAATTTGCATTACAACTTGCCCAGCGTAGAATTCCCCTGCTTCAGGGATGGCACATGGAGCGTTTGTGGGGTATATTCCCTTGCCTCAAGGGTGGCACAGGAGCGTGTGTGGGGGTATGTTTCCCTGCTTCATAGGTGGCCAATGGAGCGTGTATGGGGTATGTTAAGGCAATGCCCCACTGTTGATCACGAATTGCACATGCGAAAATTCTTTAAATGACCAGGTAAGAGTTAACAGCAGCCGTACTTGCAGTCAGGCCCACCAGTTATATACGTGAAGCTTATGAAGAGGAAGTCAAAGTTGAGGTCAACTCTCACGTGGTCTGATGTCAAGTTGTCTTAGGATGGGCACTAAATACAATCTGCAGGCCCATTGGGGTTTTTCCTGCAGGACCGAAAGCTGGACATCATGAAAACCCTCCTCAACGGGAATAGCCCTCTTTTCAAACGAATCAAAACACAGCTGATATCATTAATTAAGGAGTCAGACGAAGGAAAATCAATTTGAGTCACCAATGGTAGTATTAACCAAAGGACAGTGGAACTCCAGAAATGAGTGAGCGTATTTGCTCAAGTGAACACGGTAACACTGAATAACATGAAAGACCCCAGCCGCAGAGCCTTTCCAGCAGTCGGTGGCGAACAAATGCAGCACTTTCAGGAAATTACTAAACTCATTTGGGTGGGTGAATCAGTTTATCGAGTGCCTAGAGGGTAAGTTAGCGTTAAGTCAACTGGCAAATCAACATGTGATGTAAGAATGAAGCCATTAAGTAAGTTGAAACGTTAAGGCAGAGAACAGAAAGAGGGTTCCATTCTCAAAAAATACGGAATAGGTGAAGACCGGGCGATCAAAGGAACACAAAACGGGGCGTTTACAGGATGAGATAAAATTACTTCACGGACCCAGACCCAGCAGTACTAAGAATCCTAAGAACCCTGCAATGGTTTTTCGCTTATCGTTCATATCATCAAATATTGAGCAGCAACTACGGATCAAAATTTTTTAGTTCCGCTAAGATTCGCGAATCTTGAGAGTGTTAGGACCACTCTGAGTGGAATAAATGCAACTCCAGTCGAGTCCCCTGGTTCGGAGAGTTCATGGAGAGGATTGTGAAGACGATCAATCTGTGCTGACATGAAACGTTACACAGAGCCATGGTGACAAAAGACGATCTTCACACCGTACTCTAGTAGATACGATCGGATCTTAATGACTTACCGATAACGTTTATCTCGGAATTAGTCGATGACTATCATATATAACTTCTTCCCTGCTGATGCTCGGCAGCATACCTGTGACGACGATCGACCCGGAGGAAGAACTCAAACCTGCCATGTTCAGTGCGGAGCTCCTATCACGACGTCGGAAAAAATGTACAGTACGTTCTGCATTGCTTCCAAACCACGTTTCGAGAGGAGTCTATAACCATTCATCGACAAAATGCCCTTGATTGCCAAAGAAGTCATCTCGCCCAAGGAAGGTGTCATTTTCCAGATCCACGACGAGGGTCCCAGCTGTTATGTAGCCTGGGCCGGGTCGCTGAGCTTCACCATGGCAAGGACTTCATACCAGAAATGTAAAACTTAAACTCGCGGAGGGACGGTCAGTCGACCGGTACCTCACTCACCTCGTTAGGAAGAAGAGTGAGTTTGCCTATGGATCGTTGTCCAAAACTGCCATCTAACCCTCGCTCACCGTCAGCGAGGCTTCCAATCTCGAGCGGGAACAGGTGGTATATGCTTCCGGAGTCCGTTTCTGTAACAAGTGCATCAGTAGTGATCGTGATATACGTCGTTCCCAAAAATCTAAGGCACGGTGACGTACAGTGTTGACTAGATTGACTTATTCAGTGTATAGAGGCTGCTTAGACTAACTATGAATATGAAGTTGACAGAAACTGTAAAATAATGAGGTCTTCATGCTGACAGAACCACACCGGAAGCTCTGAGTAATTTACGAGTTTTTCCGACATCACAACCGAATAAATGACAGAAATGTATTTTTATCGGCATGGTAGGATTTCCTATTCCTTGAATTAATAGAACTCTATTAGTTCAAGAGGTCAACGTTACTCAATTTTTATGACATGTTGACAAAAAGTGTCGTGGCAATTACCAACCAATTAGTCCCACCTCAGTCATTGGCAAATTGTTGGACAGTGCGATATAGATGAAGTTTGAGATTTTTTAGATATCGACAAGTTGATAGGTGATTTTCAGTTTGGCTTAAGATTCAATCGTTCGTGTCCTATGTAGCTGCAGCGTTTCTTAGATAATACAGTTAAAATTCACGACACGAAATCTCCAATCGATACCATACACCTTGATTTCCATAAAGCTTCGATAAGCTCTGTTTGTTAAGTTCATGGATTCGGTTTTCCAGACGAGCTAAGTAAACGATGAGCGGCAACAGCAGCGAGTCGTACTTCCCGAAAGCTTCATCCTCTTTGGTTAATGTAATAAGCGGCGTGCCTCTGTGATCTGTTTCAAGTACAATCCTTTACATAATTCTCATAAAAGAATCTCGATATAAACGTGTTTTCGAACATTAGCAAGTTTGGAGACGATACTTAGCTAAAAAGAAAAGTGCAAACTGAACTTGAGTGTGTGCGGATCCGATTCGACTTGAACAGAGTGGATGATTGAATATAAAGTTGGAAAATGAAACTGAACGTCGACAGAAGTAAAGTTATGCGCTTAGGCCATCACAACCCCAAGAGAAAGACCTTGGTGTCATCATTAGAAACAATTGAAAATACAGCAAGTAATGTAACGATTATGTTAAAAAATCAAATGAAGTACTAGGTATGATATTCCGCCTGCACTGGTTCACAGCAATATAGAATGCTGTACACCTCACAACACACCTCACACCTCACAACGCGTATTCAGTTAAAATCTGATCTCCATATATTAGAAAAGACGTAATTAATTTAGAGATGGTTCAACGTTGAGCTAGCAAACTTATCGCGTCGATGCGCAATAAATTGCGGGAGAAGCGTCAAGTCAGTTGTGATATGATCAAAGTGTGGAAGGTTTTGAAGGGAGTCGGAAAATGTCAACAGAGCTACCTCTAGATGCGAGCGGAGTGACCAGGATAATGGATACAAAATCGTTGCTCAGCGTTTCTCATACGACAGAACGCAATACTTTTTCCCTCATGGAGTTCTCCAGAAATGGAACAAACGTAAGTGGAAATTTTTGAAAAGCTATTCAATCGCAACGTTCAAGTCGCGGCTTATCAAATTCTACCAGAATCGTTATTGATTAGTTCGCGAGTGTAGCAAGCTTCAGAATTAGTACCAGCACTATCGTGACAGAAATGGTGTCCAGCACAGACACCCGTACTGTTAAAATAGTACCCAGCCTTGGCACTAGCACGGTGAAAATGGGCTCGGCCCCATTTTTAAATGACACCGGTCAGCTTTATTTGACCGGTGTCATTTAAAACACCGGTCAGCTTTATTTTAACGAGGAATCTTGGCTCGATGACTCTCTCTTCATGTGCCGAGTTGAGTTGTTTTGAGTATTATCGTTAAATAGTCTTCTCTACCAAAACTTGTCCTATTTTTGATCGTTTAATATAGAATGGCACCGACACATGATGTTCTTTCGGACGTTCAAATTTAGAACTAATCGTCATGCAAACAAAGAGTAACGTAGTTCAGGCAAAGGGCATGTTGTTGTCTTCTTAAACATTCAATAGCTTGTAAATAAGCAGCTATTTATAGCTACAAGCAATACTGACAGCTGCTCTATCATACGTTTGGTTGCATGAGACGAGTGGCTCGCGTACTCGTATGCAGTGCCTGCCTCTGGTGCTGCCCATTGAGAGTTTAAACATGGAAAGCACATCGTGGTCTTATGGACCAGAAGGCTGAGTGGTGAGTACCTCCACTCGCTGTCATCGGTTAATGCCTATGCCAGCTTACAGCTTGGAAGGAAACAGCTGCATGCCTATACCAGAAACCAGCACCGACTCGTGTTATACATTTAGATTCCTTGAAGAAGCATGAAACAGTGTATGAACTGCTGACCAAATCAACCCATTGACAGGATATGTCATATTCACCGAAAAAAAAAACAGGAAAAGAGATTCAACTTTGTCTAATGATGTATGACAAAGACAATGCTCATGATCAACCTCACCAAATCTAATAGTCGATTCAGAATATGTCTGGTAGGAGGGCGGCCACATACTCAACGAAACCCTAAGGACCACCAGAAACTGCTGCACAGTCTGAGAAGGGCCAATTCGTGTAACTGTGATTGAGGAGTTGTTCTTAGCATCTCTGAGAATTTACGTAAGAGATAGCGTTAATAAACTAAATGTTTACTCAAATAAACTGACTCGAGTGTGTGATAAATTCGGATGGGACGTTTCCGATGGCAGTTGAACGAAGCAACTGAGAGACGCTGGAAATTAGATTACATTTCCCAAAACTGTAATGCATATAATTGTTATGATCAGTTAATGACTAGAACGACTATTCATAAATTTAACTCTGCATGATAATACATATAGTCGATTGACATTTTTGACGGAACACATCGAATACATGCAGGGTAGAATAAAATATTTGTGTCGTGAAGAAATAACATTATTTGAGTGGAACAAGAGACCAATAAACTTATTGAGGTTGGCAAAAAGTGAGGAGAATGGCTGATGCCTGCCACCGAGAGTAGAACTTTCCGGGCAAATAGGATTATTTTCTGCACGAGATTCCCGAGAAAGCCTTCATAAGGACGTCGAGCTGCCCATGACTGGGTGTATGGGATATAGACAGCCTTTGCAATAAATTAGAAAACTTCATCGGCGATTGCACAGATCGACCATGAAGTGGATAAAAAATTAAGTCGAATTAGATTTTATGTTCCTACGAGCTCAGTCGCTTCTAGAACTTGATCTACAACACCTTTAATTAGGTCCAAGCCTGTCGTTTTTCCCATGCTGATATATTGTGAAATTTAAGTCTGATACACAGAGAGGTGGCCGGGAATATTCTCATGAGAAAATATCAATCCGTCAACGTAATATTCATCTCAATCACATTACTCAGAAAGTACCACATGAGCTTATGAAGAGATTACCTTGGAGCTTGCTACAATGGTTACCTTTCTAGCTGCACGTTGCATGGGAGAGAACTAAAAAAACTAGACCGTCTCGGTAAAAAGAAAAGGCACACTGCAGTGGCTAGAATAAAAGTTCTTGCTCTCATTGAAAATACTAGTCTATGTGAAAATCTTGTTAAGCCTGGCTTACAGTTCAAAAAATAATTTATTAAAAGTTGTTAAACAATATTTAGCGTTGTTATGTTAGCACACATGACTAACAGCTTCTGTACGTTTTCGTGGAAAATATGTTGTATCTCAATTTGAAAGTACGTCTCCGCGGTTTGAGTATATATGGAAAATGATTGAAAGAGATTTAACAAACTACAGACAAAAAATTTAACTATAAAAACTCGAACATTTTCTTCCATGCACAATGCGAGACAGAACAATTTTTTGCTTGCACACAGACGTTTCAAGTGACATCAGAAAATTTGGGTGAAATCAATTAAATACGAACTGTGAAATACACTGACAAGTTTCATAGCGGCTGTAGAGGTACTTCTAAAAGCACACTGTAACGTGCATGAACAAGTTTGGGTTTTGAGGACACGTGTGGCAACTCAGAAGTCAATCAGCAATAAGGGCAACAGCAGAACACACCGTCAAGTCCCAAGGAACTCACACATATGTCAGAGAAGCTGTGGGGATACGTGTTTTGGTTTACAAAACCCCAATTTCACTGCTCCAGATTATTTTATTCGTCATGTATCGTGCCTGTACTGAATACGGGGATCAAGCGTGACTTCAGGACGTGTTAATTCGTCAGGATTTGCATCAGCAACATTGTGCGGCATTACAAATGGGTGACCTTCAGGATTAAGTGGGTAGTGCTAATCAATTAAACACCGCAGTAATCAGGAGGTATAATTTTTTGTGTGAAAATACCGCCAAAATCTCCCGATCTCAAACCAATTGGAAATCTATGAGATTATTTGGAGCTGGGCTGTCGTTGAAGTTGTATATGACTCAGTCAGAAGCCGTTGAAATTATGCATGGAACTAACCTACCATTTAGAGATCCGGTAAGCTGATTGCAACATCAGAAGGGCTGTCAGTCATATTGAAATCTGACTCTCCTGTACTCGACAGTTGCAAAGTTTGCTTAATGGATGCCAGATCACTCAGCTAGGAAACTGCCGCTAGTACACACTAACATTATTATTTATACGACAACCTAAGGCACTTGGCTGGCAGCTGTTAGTAAACGGAGACTGAACAGTGGTTGGCTTCCTGGAGACAGAACAGTTGTGGTCTTAATAAATAATGGATAGCTCCTAGCTAACTGAATAGACAACTGGTTGTTCACGAGAGACTGGAAGGCCTCGCCACTCGTTCGAGGGCTCCGCGGGTCAGCTTTAGTGCCCGCAGCAGCAGCGGTGGTGACGGAGTATCATCAGTCCGGAGTAGTTGGTTCTTCTTTCTCCCTCGGCTACGGAAAATTAATTAGCGCGCCAATTGGCTTAAATTTGGGAAACGTTTCGATCCCAGTGCGCTGATTTGGTCGATGAGAGCAGGGATGGTTGATGATCCAGGGCGAACGTCATCATTAAATTGTAATAGACCGGTGATGATGGAGGTAAGGCGTTGCTGATGATGCGAGCAAAATTTGCATCACTGAATCGAAAAAGATTTGACGATGATCTAGATGAGGCAGTGTGTTATGCCATGTTCCACGACTATCTTTGATGACAATTATCCGTGAAGTGCGTGCGACTGATAATGATGAAAAGCGCTCAATTTGTTGTTTCTTTGTAATGAACACGGGAGTAACCCACAGCGAAGGCAAAATAACCTCCGTGATTTTGAATAGGTTTACAATTATTGATGCATTTTTAGAGGCAGATTCATTACGAACTACAAGTTGCTAGAGATATTTTGTGAATTAGAAAATGATCGATAAAATACTTGAAAATGCCCGAGTGGTTTGCCAATTGTATTGAAATTCATACGACAGTTCAACAGTAATCGATACTACGCCCCCATGGTTATCCAGCCAAAGTTGAGCCAGCCGATGTCGTATCACGTGTCGTCTCGACATCGTTATTTCACAGTTTGCAGACCATTACTCATTGTACTCTGTGGATCTAAAATCAGATAAAAGATGTTGGTGAGACGTCACAAAATCAACATGTGGAACAGCAGCGATTCAACGTGGTCAATTATATATTGGTTCGACATCTAAAGTGATGTTCGGCTCGTCGTCAATTCAGTATTAGTTCGATATCGACAGGACCTCGTAAATTTTTCATTGTTTTGACATCTAAACTGAGATATCGCTACAGGTTATCAACCGGCTATTGGTCCAACATCAATAATGAAATATCGGCTCGACGACACCAAATAGCTATTGGTTCGACTTCGAAACTTAGATATACGTACAATGTTACATTGTCTCACCCAAGGAATGAAAGTAGGCATAACGTCATCATTTAAACCTTTGACGAATCGAATCAGGCACGAATGAACAATACCGGTTGATTTCGCTATAAGGTATTGAGGAAACATTATACAGACACAGATGTAGAAACGTAGAAACGTCACCAGGGCAAATGCCCAAGGAGGTTTTTGGCCGACGGCATGACGCACATCACAATTAAATCATGTAATCACTCACATACCAAAACTAACCCCTATCTATAGAGCCACGTTATGTTACAGCTTCCGCTCTACGCTTTTGTCGTTACCACTCACTGTTCCATTAGCCCTTTCACGATGCGAGCACAGTAACAGGCGACAAAAAAAGCTACTCCTTTAAGAGCCCAAATTTGTAGATACATTTTGTACAGCTACTCGAACAGCCTCTATACACTGTCATAACCGCATAACTTCTCCATCAGCGCGTTGAGGCAGCTTCCACCGCTAAAGTGTCCGGCCATGAACCCTAAACACATACTTTGGGTCAGAAGTAAAGTCAGAGATCAGTGTGAGCAGCAGAGCAACAACATTCACTGACATACCCCTGCTGAGTAATAGTCCCGGGCCCATCCAGCCCACGCCCATCTCGTTTTACACGCACAGCAGCGTTGATTCCCTTTTGAGACCCAATATCTTTTCGTTCACTGGAATTTTAAAGACATAAACATGATAAACATAAGACGAAACGCCTGCGGCGCATCCACTCCATACACTTTCGCTACCTCAATCCTGATGTTTCTCTTCCCCAATGCATGCTTCACGCCGTCTTCTTATCCAATATTCGATCTTCCACAAGGCTAAAGTTAATTCACCTACGCTTCCATCATCGAGTTTCACCAACCTCACATCATCCACCCTCACCACGTGTCCGAACCCACTCCAATCAATTGAATCTTCTTTGTAATTCAACTTCATTTCCATCCCTGTACTAATTCACCAACGTCATTTTTGATCCAATCCATTTCCGTCACAGAGGCAATCCCTCTCAAACAATTCGTATGAAAAACACTGAAACTTGTTCTATATTCTACTGTTTGACCTTCCTCCTCACGTCTCAACTTCGTAGAGTACAGCTGGGCCACAAGCCTAATCATGCAACCTTCTCTTTGCTTCCTTTTCCATGACCCTACAGCTCATTAGGCTCTTCGGTGCACCAAACACTTAACACCCTTCCTGCACAACGGAAGGGAAAAAAATTCAAGAGATAAATTTGATACACCCATTGTTCATAAAGTTATTAGGGATAACAGAGTGGAAACCATCGATGGTCTGGGACAAGGGAGGAGGTTAAAATGGGGGAAACTTAGAGCTAGCGGCTCAGATTTTTGATCGGGTTCAAACGTACAAAGTGGAGGCTATTACTTCATTTTTAATTATTATATTGCTCTCATCGAGTGTTTTCCATCAGCATCTCTACTATGTACAGTTGGAGCAGACGAAGACTCTATTCGCGTGCTCAAAAACATTGCAAGGTTCGTCTGGGATCCTTCTTGTCAATGACGGTCATCCCACCGCCCGGTTGCCATCTGTTTCAGTCGACCACCTTCCGCTGGCCGCCGGCAAGAAATACACCCGCATGTGTCTCAGTCAGATGGCTCCCGATTAGAGCTGCTTTGCCCAGGAGATTATTTCCTGAAACAGGCAGCAGCGGGAATACAGTGTCCGCAAAAAAATCCGATCACCATACTCTAAATCTGTATTTCCAGCACTTTTCAGACAGAGGTAAATTTATTCCAGAAGAGATAAAGACGTCGGGAAAGTTCTATAGCCTTCTTTAGGGTGCATTGTTCAAGGATCGCTACACCGCCAGTATGATCTTAGCAGCGGTTGAGTGAGGATTCTTAAATCTGTTCATTTTTTCTATAAGTAAAACAATTTTATAAATAGTACAATTGTCGAGAAAAAACTGCTAACAAGTGACTATTTTATCACTTGTTAGCTGTTTTTTTGCGCCCATTGTACTATTCCGGAATATATATAAATACATATACAGGGTGAACCTGAATTAACTGATCCATTTAATATGTTAATAAATGGAAAACTATATATATATATATATATATATATATCTGTAT